>CM064495.1:2835776-2873276 GCA_032716605.1 Paralithodes platypus
ACAGCAGAAATAGGAGAAGCAAGAGAAGTAGCACATTAGGAGAAGGAACAGCAGAAATAGGAGAAGCAAAAGAAGTAGCAAAGCAGGAGAAGGAACAGCAGAAATAGGAGAAGCAAGAGAAGTAGCACAGTAGGAGAAGGAACAGCAGAAATAGGAGAAGCAAAAGAAGTAGCACAGTAGGAGAAGGAACAGCAGAAATAGGAGAAGCAAAAGAAGTAGCAAAGCAGGAGAAGGAACAGCAGAAATAGGAGAAGCAAGAGGAGTAGCAAAGTAGAAGGAACAGCAGAAATAGGAGAAGCAAGAGACGTAGCAAAGTAGAAGGAACAGCAGAAATAGGAGAAACAAGAGAAGTAGCAAAGTAGAAGGAACAGCAGAAATAGGAGAAGCAAGAGAAGTAGCAAAGCAGGAGAAGGAACAGCAGAAATAGGAGAAGCAAGAGACGTAGCAAAGTAGAAGGAACAGCAGAAATAGGAGAAGCAAGAGAAGTAGCAAAGCAGGAGAAGGAACAGCAGAAATAGGAGAAGCAAGAGACGTAGCAAAGTAGAAGGAACAGCAGACATAGGAGAAACAAGAGAAGTAGCAAAGTAGAAGGAACAGCAGAAATAGGAGAAACAGGAGGAGACAGGGTACGTAGGATTCTCAACTGGTGCGGTATACACTGGGGAGATCACTCATTCAACAGCCTCAACAGAACCCTTGACTTTACCTCCTGTCACACCCTCTCTGTCTGTTACACCCAGGAGAGAGAGAGAGAGAGAGAGAGAGAGAGAGAGAGAGAGAGAGAGAGAGAGAGAGAGTGTGTGTGTGTGTGTGTGTGTGTGTGTGTGTGTGTGTGTGTGTGTGTGTGTGTGTGTGTGTGTGTGTGTGTGTGTGTGTGTGTGTGTGTGTGTATTCATAATTGTATTCATAATTGTAGTTTGACAGGAATTGAGTTTTTGGCTCGTATTGTCCCACGTCCTAGACATTATTATCAATGACAATTACCCATCTCCTTGCTCAAGGGAGATGGTAACCGCCGGCTATGTCTCAGAAAACCTTCACCAACCTGAGCGAGATTTGAACCCTGGTGTGCTGGGTTACAGGCAGGGACGGTTCCACTGAGCTAGCCGCGGTATGTGTGTGTGTGTGTGTGTGTGTTCAAAACTCTTCGCCATTACGAATCTCATTATATATTATTTAGTCACTTGTTCTGTATGTCTTCGTCGTGTCACAAATATCCTATGGCTCTGTTTCTCCCTCTCCCTCTCTCGGCTCCCTTTCAGGCTCGCAATCGCTCGCTCAGAATAAGAACGACACCTGTCTCTGTCTGGCAATCTAGATATGTCTGGGGTTTCCGCATCTACCACATCCTCATAACCAATCTTGTTGCTCTATCTATCTATCTCTCTATCTATGTACAGTATCTAAATCTACATATATATCTAAACTTATGACTAACTAGCTGACTCACTATCTATCTATCTATCTATCTATCTATTTATGTACAGTATCTAAATCTACATATATATCTAAAATTATGACTAACTAGCTGACTCACTATCTATCTATCTATCCATCCCTCCATGCGTCTATCTCTGCGCTGTTTTCTTCCGTCTCAGGTGTCCCCGTGCTACGAGCTGTCTTCCCCGTCATTCTAGGGTGGTGGTGGTGGTGGTGGGTAATAGATGAGGCGGGGAGGCTGTCTATCTATCTATCTATCCATCTATGAATCTATATATGTTCAAATAACCTCCGAAAAGTTAACATAATGAATATAAACCCCATTTGAGGAGGACCACTTTATTGACAACGTTTCGCAGATAGGTTCTTCAGGTCACTCAAGTTAGTGACCTGAAAAACCTATCTGCGAAACGTTGTCAACAAAGTGCTCCTCCTCATATGGTGTGTATATATAAACGTTGTCAACAAAGTGATCCTCCTCATATGGTGTGTATATATAAACGTTGTCAACAAAGTGATCCTCCTCATATGGTGTGTATATATAAACGTTGTCAACAAAGTGATCCTCCTCATATGGTGTGTATATATAAACGTTGTCAACAAAGTGATCCTCCTCATATGGTGTGTATATATAAACGTTGTCAACAAAGTGATCCTCCTCATATGGTGGTGTATATATAAACGTTGTCAACAAAGTGATCCTCCTCATATGGTGTGTATATATAAACGTTGTCAACAAAGTGATCCTCCTCATATGGTGTGTATATATAAACGTTGTCAACAAAGTGATCCTCCTCATATGGTGTGTATACATAAACGTTGTCAACAAAGTGATCCTCCTCATATGGTGTGTATACATAAACGTTGTCAACAAAGTGATCCTCCTCATATGGTGTGTATACATAAACGTTGTCAACAAAGTGATCCTCCTCATATGGTGTGTATATTCATTCTGTCAACTTTTCAAAGTTAAGTTAACAGCCCCTTTTGAGTAACAGAGGATAGGGGTGAGGATCTCTGGCCTACCTAGAATGAACGGACTATAGCTATTTACTATCCCCGTATCGTATTTCCCTGGTTTGTATCCATTCGGCCCAATTCAGCTAGCTATTTTAAAACGTTTATCCCCATCCAGGTGTCGATTTCTTCCTGGCGAGCGATAGCGAGCCAGCATTGTATGGAGAAATCCGGCTTCGCCGAAGACATTTTTCTATCGAAAAATGTACAAATTTAGCTTGCTGTCAAAAGAAAAAATATATATATGCTGGCTCGCTACCGCTCGCCAGGAAAATATTGACACCTGGATGGTGGTAAACGTCTTAAAACAGTAGGTTGAATGAGGCCGAATGGATAAAAGCCAAAAAAAAAAAAGAAAAAAAAAAAAAAAAAAAAAGCGAGGTGAGCTCCCTTAAGTTAACATCCCTTTGCGTAACAGCGGATAGAGGTGAGGATCTCTGGCCTACCTAGAATGAACGGACTATAGCTATTTACTATCCCCGTACCGTATTTCCAACCCTGGTATTGAGTATTTTTTCGAAAGAGGTCATTCACAATCTTCTTCTATTGACCCCTTCTGTACCGGAGACGCCTTTTTAACCCTCTCCGACATATGACGCGATTTTGAGCCTATTAGGAATACTTTAAAGCCTTTGTTACCATCAGGGGTATTTAGAAACCTGTAGTTTAGTTACTTCAACCTCTGCAGTTGTCTTTGAGTTAGCTGTGGGCAGAAAACTAATTTTGGAGAGGTAATTATAAGAGTGAGAGAACTATTTTGTATTGCTAATCTGGCAACCTCTGCGTCATATGTGCGTGAAAAGGTTAATTTTATCCTTGCTAAATTTAGACGATTTTGTGCAGTTTAAGAAGGATCTGAGGTAGTAAAAAGGGTTAAGCGAGATAGTTCGAAGCCTGTTAATTGCTGGAGAACCTTTCTAAACTAAAAGAAATCGTCTAATACTAGCCAGAATAATGTCAAAAGGACGGTAACCATACTGAAAGGGTTAACCTTAATGATAGATTTACAGTGTAATAAATTCTGCGTCAACACTATACTCACACAACACGTCTCAATCGTCCGGCACAGAACACTCACCTGGTGGGAAGAGATAAAGGTTAATTAGTTACCTGGCATGTGTAGTGAGTAAAGCCGGAATCACACGAGAGCTTTTATAGTCAACATTCCATGAACAACATTTTTCTGGCAACATTTCTGGAATATTTGACACTGGTATCGGAAACTAGAGTGATGGTAGATCAATTCAGGTAACCGTAGTATATTAGTAGTTGACCTCATAAGCTGCCAGACCAGTGTTGAGGATAAATGTTGAGGGAAAATGCGCTCGTGTGATACCGGCCTTAGATGATAATAAATGAGAATACTAAAACTATTACTAAATATAAGATTAATAAGATATATAAACTTTGAAATAGTTAAGAATGTTTACCAAAACGTGGTGGGATGTATTGAGTATTGTTCGCATGTGTGGGGAGGATCCTCTCACACAGCACTTCTTGACAAAGTAGAAAAGGGTGTACATATTTATTATTTATATTTCCTCATTTACATGCATTGTTATCATGTTTATAGTTTCCTAACTAGACCTCCATCAAGCTTTACAAAAAACCCAAGACCCTACTGCAAGATAAATGTGTAATTATTCGATAGAAAAGGTGGTTCCTCTTAAATTACAGGCTCGATATCGCTCGCCAGGAAATAATCGACACCTATGGATGACACGAAAAGTTATAATAGACAAATAAATGGGGAAAAAGGTCTTAAAATCACCGAACTAATGGGATGAACGTCTTAGAATCTCAAAGCTAATAGGACTAAACATGAGGAAGAAGGGGGACCAGCAAAACGACCCCTCTCCCCTTAAAGCAGTGACAGCAACAAGTCAGGCTGAGCGTCGTATTAGCGTCAACTTCCAACCATGGGCGACACCAACATACTTACACACACACTAACAACAACAAGTGACATAGCTGGTAAACCCAAGGGGAGTTATGGGGCGAAGAGATGCCTGGGAGAGAAGGAGAGAGGGGCACTAGGAAGGGAAGGAGGGGTGAGGGTGGGGGGTGAGGAGAGAGGAAAAGGAGGACGTTGTTGGGGGAGAGAGGGAAAGGGGTAGGAGTTGTGAGGAGGAGAGATCAAGGAAAGAGAGAACAGAGGATGGGTTGTGGAAAGTAGAGATTAGCAATAGAAGGAGGAGTTGTAAGAAGGGTTGTGGGGGAAAGAGATCAAGGAGAGAGAAGAGGAGTTGTGGGGGGAAGAGATCAAGGAGGGAGGGAGGAGTTGTGGGGAGAAGAGATCAAGGAAAGAGAAGAGGAGTTGTGGGGGGAAGAGATCAAGGAGGGAGGGAGGAGTTGTGGGGAGAAGAGATGAAGGAGGTAAGAGTTGTAGAGAGAGGAGAGGCCAGTGTAGGAAAAAGGAATAGCAGCTGTATAAGGAGTGGTAACGATGAGAGAACAGGTTTATTGGTTGTGGTGTTGAGGGTGGTGATCATAAATTTATAGTGGGTTGTGATGGTGATGTCGGTTGTGGTAGTCAATATACTATAAGTGATGATGAAAACAAAAAATAGGTGAAAATTAATTGAAAAAAAAATAACAAGAAAAAGAAAAGCCCAGTAGATTTTAATGCATAATAATAAAGAAATTAAATGGTCTTAATTTCAAGCAAAATTATTTAAAAAAGTAAAATCCTATTATGAAACTTGGCCCGAGCGGATAACCGGACAGCACACAACGACAACCCTGAATCTAAGTGCTCAAGATGATGGCAGTAATAATCAGTGCTTCCATTTTAGGGTAAAATACCCTAAACTAGGGTAATTGGACCCTTCCTAGGGTAGTGTTTAGGGTAATGCATAAACTAGGGTAATTTTAGGGTAATCTGCCGTCCTATGGATAGGTGTGCCTATGGATAGGTGTGCCTGGGATGGTGCCAATCTGGTGGCAGGCTGGTTCTCATTCAACCGTGTCCGATTCATGTACATATCATCCCCGTGACTTGTATCGTCCCTTCAATCCCCCCCCCCCCCTCCCCAGTCTCCACTCACCCGTCTACTACACGTCTTGGACCTGTACTCTTCAATCCCCCCCCCCCCTCCCCAGTCTCCACTCACCCATCTACTACACGTCTTGGACCTGTACTCTTCAATCCCCCCCCCCCCCCCCCCCCCCCCCCCCCCCCTCCCCAGTCTCCACTCACCCGTCTACTACACGTCTTGGACCTGTACTCTTCAATCCCCCCCCCCCCCCCCCTCCCCAGTCTCCACTCACCCGTCTACTACACGTCTTGGACCTGTACTCTTCAATCCCCCCCCCCCCCTTCCCTCCCAGTCTCCACTCACCCGTCTACTACACGTCTTGGACCTGTACTCTTCAATCCAAACCCCCCCCCCCCCCCCTCCCCAATCTCCACTCACCCGTCTACTACACGTCTTGGACCTGTACTCTTCAATCCCCCCCCCCCCCTCCCCAGTCTCCACTCACCCGTCTACTACACGTCTTGGACCTGTACTCTTCAATCCACCCCCCCCCCCCCCCCCCCAGTCTCCACTCACCCGTCTACTACACGTCTTGGACCTGTACTCTTCAATCCCCCCCTCCCCTCCCCAGTCTCCACTCACCCGTCTACTACACGTCTTGGACCTGTACTCTTCGGACGGTCAGATCACAGTTCACACACAGAGTCAGACACTTGCAGTCAGTCTCATGCATGGAATTTATTACATGAAACGGCTTAATGTTTCCTCTTACAACCTAGGTTTTGATGACAATATGCTAAAAGCAATGAATAATGTTAAGAGTGATGCCACATGTTCTGAGGCTGCAAATATGTAAGTCCTCTGGAGGTGTTACACCATTGCATTTTTATTGTTTCAATCAGCAATCTTAATTTCTTATTCATGTCATTATTGAAAAAGCATTACGATTTGTATAAGTAAAACAAGGAGCTTGATGGATATTTAGAAAACATTTGCATATTTCAAACAAGTGCTATGTGAATGTAAATGTAACACTGTATTGGGTATACATTTGTACTGTATATCTACATTATATTTTTTGTTTTTCATAAGAAAAACAACCCTTTATTCTTTAGTTCATGCAATGTAATTACTTTTACATTTTACTTGTCTTGTTTATAGGACTGCATTTCATATGTGAGCCCATTACAGTAGGTATATGAAATAGAAAAGCATAGGAAGTATAAATGTTTAGAGTATGTTGCTACAACTGCATATTTCTAAATAATATACCCATTAATTTACGATGCATTTGTTTTTTTCCTGTGTGTGTGTGGGGGGGGGGGAATATATATACTTATGTATGCAGAGTGCATTAATCAACAATTAATGGGCAACTTCGACAATCTAGGGTAAAACACTCGAATCTAGGGTAAAATCAACAAAAATCTAGGGTAAGATTTCATCAACTCATGGAAGCACTGGTAATAATAGTGGTACTGTATACGGCAATAGTTTACTTTGTGTTAAGTAAGGTCAAGCGGATAGTGCAACCCTTTCCCTCCGCCCTTGTTCCCACTCTCAAACACACTCTCTCTCTCTCACACACACCAATTGTTTCCCTCGCTCTCCCCTCACTACTCTTTCTCTATCTTTCTTTCCCCAACTCTCTCTCTCTCTCTCTTTAGGCTGTGCTTGTGAATGCAGGTTGACCGGTTTGTGTGCTTGTTCGTTTTCTTGCTAACATTAGACTCAACCTGTTTTGACAGCCTCTCTATTTATTAGTGCGTATGAGGTTTGTTCCGGCTCTTCAACACGAACTCTCTCTCTCTCTCTCTCTCTAGATAGATAGATAGATATTATCGTTACTTCTATTATCATTATTTTCTTCATCTGTATAATTCTTGTTTCATCGTCACAATCATCATCTTCACATTCATCTTCATCTTAATCTAGATTATCATATACATTTTCATCTTCATTCTCATCCTCACCTTCATTTTAACCCCTTCTCTATCGGCAACCTCTTATATATTTTATTCCAGCTCTATCTAGACGATTTTGTGCTGCTTAAGAAGGATCTGTGGCAGTAAAAAGGTTTAAATGAGATAGTTCGAAGCCTGTTCATGCAAGGGACTGGGGTTCTCGTAAAGAGGCTCCAGTTCTGACGTTATTGCTTGACTTAGTGTGCTGGCTTAATAATCCTATAGGGTTGATAGCCTCTGAAGTCCTATTTTCACTAACTGTTCATTCCTGGAGGGGCGCCCTTTTTAAACTGGATATAATCGTCTAATAGTAGCCAGAATACAGTTGAAAGGACGTCGCTGGTACAGATGTGGTTAATTTTCATCATCATAATTTTTCTTATCTCTCTCCAACTTCTCCTTCTTCCTCCTCTTCGTGTTCTCTTACCCCAGTAATTATCAGTATTTATGTCCGTCACTCAGATAAGGCAGTTTGCTTGTTTCTGTCTGTCCTTGTTTGGCTTGAAGGAGAGTGTGTGTCAGTCTGAATAAGGCGATAATTGCCTGCTACGTCGCTTGCTTGAACTCTCTTTACGCAAGCTTATTCTCGCTCTCTTGCTCTCGCTCTCTCTCTCTCTTTCTCTTTCTCGCTTTCTCTCTCTCTCTCTCTCTCTCTCTCTCTCTCTCTCTCTCTCGCTCTCTCTCTCTCTCAGATCACGACGAGGAATATAACTTGTGTGGGAAACTGCATGTAGCCTATCTCTCTCTCTGTGTGTGTGTGTGTGTGTGTGTGTGTAATAAAACTGTTGGTTGTGTGTGATTGCCTCTCTGCATGCAAGCAATTTGTATTCGCATGATGTACAGGCCCACCCACCAGCAGAAAAAATAAACATATGCACATACCTTCACACATACACATTCACACACATTGCCACAATCTCTACACGCACACACACTCTCTCTATCTCTCCCACACACACCCACACTCTCTCACACACACACACATTATTTCTCACTCTCACACACACACACTATCTCACACAGACTCTCTCTCTCTCTCTCACACACACACACACACACACACACTCTCTCACACACAAACTCCCACACACACACACAACCATATCCATGAACACATATACATATTCATATGTGCATACTCGTGGCCAAGAATATTCTGAAAGTAATTGGAAACACAAATATGCCTCCCTGGCGAAGTATTACGTTAACCATTTTGAGTCATAAAAACAAATTACTGTACCCCTTAATGGGGGTATGGGTCATTATGTTGTTTATGTATTTATGAATTTATATATGAATTATTATTTTTAGTTTCCACCATAAACTTAAAAAACACCTAGACACAACCAACGGCCGTTTCCTTAAGGGGAGATTTCCACTTGAGGGACTTTTTTCTTGACCCCATTCTCCCTCATGTTTAGCCCCATTGCTTTTGATATTATAAAAAGTTTGCCCCATTAGTTTATCGATTTTAAAAACTTTCACCCCATATTAAGACCTTTCGTGCCATTCAGGTGTCGATTTTATCCTGGCGAGCGATAGCGAGCCTGTAATTTAAGAGGAACCGGCCTTCGGCCGGGACATTTTTCTACCGAAAAATGTACAAATTTATCTTGAAAGGGACTCAAGGGGGTATAATTTTAAGCTTGATGGAGGTCTAGGGAACAAACTAAATACCTCCCCTGAAGATTGACCAGTGAAAACCAGCAATTACTATTTCCACAATTCACAACAGGTCAAATCCAATTGTTAGAAATTTCCCATGAATTGAGGACGCCTGCATGTGCTGTACATGGATATTCATTTCGTTGAATTTAGTGTTCTTTCTTCTGAATAGTGACATAACAATAGTACGAGTGTATTACGTCAGCCAGAGATTGTACACATGTGTGGATGAACAAATATGATACACTGACGTAGCTTATTGAACAAAATAATAAAAATACTTAAGTTCTATGATCGAAACACTAAATGCCACTATACAATACTCAATATATCGTTCTATATCGCAAGAATGTTTACGAAAATCATGGCCACGATTGTACAGTTGTCCAAATAGGAACCTGGCACAAGGGCTCTGACCGAATATAACAGAGTATGTGTAAACCTCTGAAGACAGTGTGTGTGTGTACCTGTATGTATCTGGTGTGTGCATTATGGTCATGTGTGTGTGTGAAAAGGGGGGGGACCCTTGCCTGCATACCAGACAAGGGGCCTTAATGAGAGAGAGAGAGAGAGAGAGAGCGAGCGAGTGTGGGTGAGTGTGGGTGTGTGTGGGTGTGTGTGTGGGTGTGTGTATATATAGGAGAGTGAGCTAAACTAATATTTATCCTAAAATATTTCCTTGTTGCTTTAACCTTACAGAAAATACGCTTCTTTTGTTGTTGTTGTCTCTTTATTATCGTATCATTGTGTAAGCCTGCCTTTCACTAATTCCTTGTTTTTATTCTCTTCTTAAATCCACAGACTTAATTTTATAGCATCCTCCTTTACTTCTATCTTCATCCGTTATTCTCTTATCAGTATGTTCACCATTTATTTCTTCTCTAACACCCCTTCCTTCTTCTTCCACTCCTTCCTTCCCACTCCTTGATTTCCTTTGTACTCCTTTGTACTCCTTACTTCACCTCTCCCTGTCCACTTTTCTTCTTCCTTTCCCTCTTATACTTCCTTTCCCTCTTATACTTCCTTTCCCTCTTATACTTCCTTTCCCTCTTATACTTCCTTTCCCTCTTATACTTCCTTTTCCTCTTCTACTTTCTACCTTCCTTCTTCCTCTTCTTTCTATCTTCCTTCTCCTCTTCTCCTCTCTACCTTCCTTCTCCTCCTCTCCTCTCTAGCTCCCTTCTCCCCTTCCTTCTTCTCTTCTCCTCCTCTCCACCCTCCTTCTTCTCTTCTCCTCCTCTCCACCCTCCTTCTTCTCTTCTCCTCCTTTTCTCTCCACCTTCCTTCTCCTACTCCGCTCCTTCCCTCCCAATCCTTTCTTCACCTCTCCCAGTCCACTTTTCTTCCTCCTTTCCCTCTTCTACTTTCTACCTTCCTTCTCCTCCTCTTCTCTCTATATATTCTTTCCTTCTCCTGCTCCCTTCTCCACCTACCACCGGTTCACTTCGCTCCCCCACCCCCCTTTCCCCTCCAACCCACATATCCTCCTCCCTCTCTCCCTTCCTTCTCCTCCTCTTCTCTTTACATCAGCTCCTCAATTCTCCTCTACACCTACCATCTCTCCACTTCACATCTCTACCCTCCACCTCCCTCCTCCTACCATCTCTCCATCTCACATAGTCTCCATCCCCCCCCCTCCACCTCACATATACCCACTCCCACCCTCTCCACCCCACCAACTCAAACCCCCCCTCCCCCCCCCCCCCCCCCCACCTCACATAACCCCCCTCCCTCCTCCCGCGAGTATGTGCAGAATACCAATGCCCCTGAAGTTACTGTTGGGTAGTCGGCCCAAGCACACACCCACTGAAGAACCTTGGCACCGGGGAAACCACACGCCATATAATGTTATGCAACCCACTCCAAACCATGATGTGAAACCAGACCGATTTGGTATGAAGATTTGAATGAATAAGATAAGGAATACCAGAAAATTATCATGGAATAACATTGTTTTGGCTATTGATCACTGCCAAACACCTAATTTGAACTATAAACCACCATATTATATATATATATATATATTATACTGTATATATTATAATACAAACTAAAAGGAATGGGCTTGGCTTTCGTTTGACACCCTACTCCAGACCAGACCAGATGGCTGGAGTAAAATAGTTAAGAAGAGTAATTGGACAGAGCAAGAACAAGACTGAAAGTTCTCGGGCTACTCCAGACCATAGTTTGCACAGCCTATGAGTATACAGTATGAAGATTTGCACTTTACTTTGTATATTCTATGCGCATGAAGACAAAAGACAAAACTGTCTGACTACTTGTAAGATATTTAATGTATATTTCGTGAAAGATAGGAAAAACATAACTTGGATATAGCATAAAATACAAATATGTGATGGTGTGATGGGAAATATGTGATGGTGTGATGGGAAATATGTGATGGTGTGATGGGAAATATGTGATGGTGTGATGGGAAATATGTGATGGTGTGATGGGAAATATGTGATGGTGTGATGGGAAATATGTGATGGTGTGATGGGAAATATGTGATGGTGTGATGGGAAATATGTGATGGTGTGATGGGAAATATGTGATGGTGTGATGGGAAATATGTGATGGTGTGATGGGAAATATGTGATGGTGGTGTGATGGGAAATAGGTGATGGTCTGATGGTAAATATCTGATGGTGTGTGGGGAAATATGTGATCATGTGATGGGAAATATGTGATGGTGTGATGGGAAATATGTGATGGTGTGATGGGAAATATGTGATGGTGTGATGGGAAATATGTGATGGTGTGATGGGAAATAAGTGATGGTGTGATGGGAAATCAGAAAAAATAGGATGTGGATTAATAAACTGAGATAAGTTAAGATATAACTTACTCTTAATACATTATGTATTGATAAATTTCAGTGTATTAAACTCAAGGTCCACACATATGAATTCTTGTTTGGACAATACATACAAATATACAGTATGTTTTTCCAACAAACAAGGCACTTACTTCAATAATGCATTAACTGGTCGTACAGTAATTGACCACTTGCGAGTTTCAGGCTATAAGGAAGTTGAAGCCGTAAACATAGATATTAAACATAAATGCAATAATAATGTAGGTTTTTGGTGGATAGAAAATATGAAGAATAATATTTTAAGTATTTATAAAGGTATTACAACCGTATTGTATCAGGTAATTCTGCTAAATATCGATGTCTACGGCTCCAACTTCCTTATAGAACGAAACTCGCAAGTGGTCATTTGTATGTACATCTACTGACATCCCCAGGTTCCAGATCCCCCAGTAATTAGAGAGACACTTTTGCCACTAACTGGGGTAAATATTCTGAAATCCCCAGGTTCCAGATCCCTCAGTAATTAGAGAGACACTTTTGCCACTAACTGGGGTAAATATTCTGACATCCCCAGGTTCCAGATCCCCCAGTAATTAGAGAGACACTTTTGCCACTAACTGGGGTAAATATTCTGACATCCCCAGGTTCCAGATCCCCCAGTAATTAGAGAGACACTTTTGCCACTAACTGGGGTAAATATTCTGACATCCCCAGGTTCCAGATCCTCAGTAATTAGAGAGACACTTTTGCCACTAACTGGGGTAAATATTCTGACATCCCCAGGTTCCAGATCCCCCAGTAATTAGAGAGACACTTTTGCCACTAACTGGGGTAAATATTCTGACATCCCCAGGTTCCAGATCCCTCAGTAATTAGAGAGACACTTTTGCCACTAACTGGGGTAAATATTCTGACATCCCCAGGTTCCAGATCCCCCAGTAATTAGAGAGACACTTTTGCCACTAACTGGGGTAAATATTCTGACATCCCCAGGTTCCAGATCCCTCAGTAATTAGAGAGACACTTTTGCCACTAACTGGGGTAAATATTCTGACATCCCCAGGTTCCAGATCCCCCAGTAATTAGAGAGACACTTTTGCCACTAACTGGGGTAAATATTCTGAAATCCCCAGGTTCCAGATCCCTCAGTAATTAGAGAGACACTTTTGCCACTAACTGGGGTAAATATTCTGAAATCCCCAGGTTCCAGATCCCCCAGTAATTAGAGAGACACTTTTGCCACTAACTGGGGTAAATATTCTGACATCCCCAGGTTCCAGATCCCTCAGTAATTAGAGAGACACTTTTGCCACTAACTGGGGTAAATATTCTGACATCCCCAGGTTCCAGATCCCCCAGTAATTAGAGAGACACTTTTGCCACTAACTGGGGTAAATATTCTCAGTAATACTTTCACTTTACACAATACACATACTAGAACACAGTCTTAAGGGGAGATTTCCACTTGAGGGATTTTTTTCTTGACCCCTTTCTCACTCATGGTTAGCCCCATTGCTTTTGAGATTTTAAGACGTTTGCCCCATTATTTTGACGATTTTAAGAACTTTCAACCCATTTCTGTCAATTTTAAGATCTTTCGTGCCATTTAGGTGTCGATTTTATCCTGGCGAGCGATAGCGACCCTGTAGTTTAAGAGGAACCGGCTTTCAGCCGGGAAAATTTTCTACCGAAAAATGTACAAATTAATCTTGAAAAGGGGTCAATGGGGCGTATTTTAAAGCTTGATGGAGCTCTAGGGAATAAACTGAATACCTCGCCTTAATAAAATAAAAGCAAGGACTCGTGGGAAGCAAATGGTTCACCGAGTTTTAGAGGTCTTTCGTATTCTTATCACCATCGTTTAAACTTTGCAAAAATAGGAGTAAAATGGCGCTATAATTTTGAATTGTTTATAATATCTAGCGAGGAAAACAAATGTTATATATATATATATATATTGTTGACACGACGTTGGACTGTACAAAAAGATGACCTGCTACTAACTAACTAAATCTCTCTCTCTCTCTCTCTTCTTAAGAATGTTTTCACAAGTCCTTGCTTTATTATGATAAGACTGTTGTGTTTGAGTGTGTATGTGTATAATGAACTAATAATTGAGTCTATTTAACCGAGTTAGTGGGGAAAAACTTCATACTTCATACGACCAGTTAACCCTCTCAGTACCAGCGACGGGTGTTATATTTTGTTCTGGCTAGATTTACACGATATTATGCAGCTTAGGAAGGAGCTGTGGTCGTTAAAAGGGTTGGTTGAGATAGTTTGAAGCCTTATTATTGCTAGAGGTCTTTCCTAAGCTGAATAAAAGCCTGTAATAGTGGCCAGAATATGATGAAAAGGACGTCCCTGGTACTGAACGGGTTAATTAACTTTTAACCCCTTAAACACCATGACGCCTCTTTACCTTCGATTCTGGCTATAATAAGACCATTTTATGCAGCTTAATAAGGACGTGTGTTATTCAGCTGGTTTGTCGAGATCGTATTTACCCCTTTAAGTCCTAGAGGTGGAGTGTAAGCAAAGGAAAATCGTGTAATGGTATCCAGAACATGACGAAAATTACGCCATCGTGCTGAAGGGGTTAAGGGGAGATGTCCACTTGAGGGATTTTTTTCTTGACTCCTTTCTCCCTCATGTTTAGCCCCATTGTTTTTCTAATTTTAAGACGTTTGCCCCATTATTTTGACGATTTTAAGAACTTTCGACCCATTTCTGTCAATTTTAAGACCTTTCGTGCCATTTAGGTGTCGATTTTATCCTGGCGAGCGATAGCGAGCCTGTAATTTAAGAGGAACCGGCCTTCAGCCGGGAAATTTTTCCACCGAAAAATGTACAAATTTTTCTTGAAAGGGGCTCAAGGGGGTGTAATCTTAAGCTTGAAGGATATCTAGGGACCAAACTAAAAACCTCCCCTTAAGTAGTCTCCTTATTTGTTGGGTAAAATAAGTTTGTTTGTGTATTGAGCTAACAAGAATTAAGGGGAGACTGACCGTTTGTTTGGTCTATTAATTAATGTATTCATATATTTTTTTTAGTTTCCTCCCTAGACCTCCATCAAGCTTAGAAGAAGAAAAAAAAAACTAGACCTAATTCAAGATAAATTTGTAAGTTTTTCGGGAAAAAGAGGACCAGAAAAACGACCCATCTCCCCTTAACACTATCTCGTCTGACATCTTGGGGGTTATTACAATATTTTGATAATATAAAAAAGTAGAAGATTAATAGTGGGAGGAACTGTAAAAACATCACGTCTGCATATAAATGGCCTGGACATAGCAGTGGTGGGGAGACTCGTAAATGTCTGCAAAATATGTGCCTAAGTTTAACGTTCTCATGCCCAACGTGTTCATGTCATAAAAGTTGTTCTTGTTGTCGCTGTTCCCCAGGCTGTCTGACCGAGCAGCCCCAAGGTCCCGAGCAAGGCCAAGGCCATAACCGAGCGCCCCTACAAAACCCTACCTGCTTACCACTGATAAAGCCCAGGTGACCGAAGCCACTCCAAGGCGGGGAGCTGAGGAGGATGCGGAAACACCCGGGAAACCAAAGCCACACCCAAGGCCCTGTGCCCCTCAGCAATTATGAAGGGAAAGTTGAGGGGCAAAGGAAAAATATGACGCTTTGGCTCCCAATCTGCCAACCTAGACAACCTCTAGGTTGGCAGTGGGGAGGTCAATCCACGGAAGGGGGCTGCGGGCAGTGGGGACATTGGCCGGGGGGTGGAAGCCCGTGGGATGATGATCCCTTCCTCCGCTGCCCTCACAGAGACAGATCTCATCTCACCCTGGCCTCTTCGGGAGCCCGAGCATCTGGAGCAGTTTCGGTCAACCGGACTCGGGACTGTTCAGCCAGACAGTCTGGGGAACAACAACAACAACAACAACAACAACAACAACAACAACAACTGATTATATAGCTAGTTTGTATCACTGAGTATACAGTATAGTCCGTATGTATCATTAAATCATTAAATATCGTGAACATCGAGCAAGACATGTTCATGGTCAATGTGTGTGGTGTTATGCTGAGAGCAGGTCATTAAATGTGTGATACCATAGTACAGGACAAACAAATACAGCATGTCAATTTAAGGGGAGGCAGACCGTTTGTTTGGTCTATTAATTCATGTATTCATATATTTTGTTTTTAGTTTCCTCCCTAGACCTCCATCAAGCTTAGAAGAAAAAAAAACCTAGACCCCCCTTCAAGATAAATGTGTACATTTTTCGGTAGAAAGATTTCCCGGCCGAAGGCCGGTTCCTCTTAAAATTGCAGGCTCGCTATCGCTCGCCAGGAAAAAAATCGACAACTAAATGGCACGAAAGGTCTTAAAATTGACAACGAAATGGGGAGAAAGGTGTCAACATCGCCAAACTAATGGGCCGAACGTCTTACAATCTCAAAACTAGTGGGGCTAAACATTAGGGAGAAGGGGGTCCAGAAAAACGGTCTGCCTCCCCTTAAAGTTAAGTATGTCATGTACAAAACAACATCTGTCTCCACTCCATGCTAGAAAATTCATATGTTCTAACACCGAAAGAATAAAACAAAAAACAAAAACAAAAATATAAGTACTCACTAAAAAACTAAATATTAGCCTTCTAAGCTGTCGGTCTGCAGTCGTCATGGTCGTATCTCGGGAATGACTGGCTATTAACATACTAATTTGCATACATCATAAAAACTGATAGCCATGTTATAGGTCTGGTGGTGGCTTACGTTAATATGACGGTGCGAAATATTATCAGACTGTAGAATGTGTGTTTGTGTGTGTGTGTGTGTGTGTGTGTGTGTGTGTGTGTGTGTGTGTGTGTGTGTGTGTGTGTGTGTGTGTGTGTGTGTGTGTGTGTGTGTGTGTGTGTGTGTGTGTGTGTGTGTGTGTGTGTGTGAGAGAGAGAGTGATGGTAATATAATGAGAATGTCAATTTACCAAAAACTCTGAAAAATTATGTTTCCCAAATACTCAGTTACTCATATAAGTTTGCGACTACTTTCACGGTTTTCATTATGAAAGTGTATCTCTGAAAATAAGTTGTAATTGACCACTTGCGAGTTTCAGGCTATAAGGAAGTTGGTGCCGTAAACATCGGTATTACACAAAAATACAATAATAAAGTACATGTCTAATGGATAAAACGTATGTTGAATTTAGTTCATATGTTTTCATATATGTACTACAACCGCATTTTAGCTGGTAATTCTGCTAAATGTCTATGTAAGAAACTCCAACTTCCTTATAGCCTGAAACTCGCAAGTGGACAATTTGATTGTATACGCAGAAACACACACAAAGAGGCTGAGCAACAAACACTAAGAAAAAGGGAATCTCAAACAAACTCTTTCAATCAAATTACGCCCTTTTACAATACAAAAAAAAAAAATACAAAAAAAATAGAGGCAAATAAAAAAAATAAAAAAATAGGAAAAGTGTGGATTGGGCCTGAGCATATAGATAGATACAATATATTTTAGTTACTTCCATGCGATTTTTTTCATCTTGGGAATGATCTCTTGGGCTATAAGGGTAAGGTGAGTTGGTACACACACCCTGATTCCTAAAGAGCTTGCATACGCTGGATACAAATCGTCTGCTGGTGGTTGTAACGCAATACAACATGGCGTTACCTGATTGAAGGGTTTAATATCTATAGCAATCTATCATTACCAACAGAGAAGTTAGGTCACTCGCCAGGAAAATATTGACACCTGGATGGGGATACACGTTTAAAAAACAGTAAGTTGAATGGGGCCGAATGGATACAACCCAGAGAGAGTGGGAGAGATAGAAAACAAAATCGAGGTGGTGGGCCCCTTAATTATGAGGGCAGCACCCCCTAATGACTAACTGGAGCCAGACAACCAGTGAAGTGTGGCCGCTAATATGTCTGACACTGATTGACGGTCCTAAACAATGGTATAGCCTGGAGACTGAGTTAAGGGGAGATGGGTCGCTTTTCTGGACTCTCTTCTCCCTCATGTTTAGCCCCATTAGTTTTCTGATTTTAAGAAGTTCGGCCCATTATTTTGGCGATTCTACGACCTTTCGCCCATTTTCTGTGTCAATATTACAACTTTTCGTGTCATTTAGGTGTTGATTTTTTCCTGGCGAGAGATAGCGAGCTTGTAATTTAGGCGGAACTACCGAAAAATGTACAAATATATCTTGAAGGGGGGTCCTAGGGTTGTTATTTGAAGTATGGTGGAGTTCTAGTGAGGAAACTGAAAAACATAATACAGAAATTAACAAAATCGACCAAAAAATGAACCAGAGAATATTTGGAGAGAAAGAAAAAAAGTCTACGGATAATGGGCAGATATTTAACATTTCGTACGCAAGGCATCATGCTTGTAATTTGGCGTGCATATTGTAGCACTTAGGGCTTTTGGACCCCTTTTCCCTCATGTTTAGCCCCATTACTTTTATGATTCTAAGACTAGATGTCGATAGGTTCCTCGCGAGCGATAGTGAGCTTGAAATTTATGAGGAACCGGCCTTCGGCCGAGGCATTTCTCTACCGAAAAATGCACAAATTTATCTCGAAAGGGAGTCTTAGGGGTATTTTTTAAAGCTTGATGGGGGTCTAGGGAGCAAACTAAAAACCGTATCTTAACTTAGGGAGCAAACTAAAAACCGTATCTTAACTTAGGGAGCAAACTAAAAACCGTATCTTAACTTAGGGAGCAAACTAAAAACCGTATCTTAACTTAGGGAGCAAACTAAAAACCGTATCTTAACTAGAGTTTATTGAAATCGTTGATCCATTGGCCTTGCTGACTTATCCATGGTATGCATATTGTAAGAGGCTGAGAGTGAGGTAGCACTTAGCCAGCGCATGTTTTACTAGCTCAGAGTGCTGGCCTAAGGTTCTCGGGGGTAAATAAACTAACGATGAAAAGTGGTTTGATATAATTCTGTGTAGCGGGGATATATGGCAATTTTGAGACCTTTCACCCCATTTCTTTGTTAATATTTAGACCTTTCGTGCCATTTAGGGTTCGTTTTTTTTATCCTGGCGAGCGATAGCGAGCCTGTAATTTCAGGCACGAAAGGTCTAAATATTAACAACCTCCACCCCCCGGGAAAACAAAAAATACTATATTGACAAAATATACTCGGATCTCAATGTAAATATTATAATATTAAATGATATACCTAAATAATTGCTCTTCTGGCAACTCTACTTGGTAACATGAACCATGAGCCGATTCCTAGTATTGAATTCAGTCTGCATGTAATTTAGTTTGAATATACAAGAGAATAATCCTACGGAGAAATATATTACACATGTTGAGTTGGCTGTTATGGCCAGTGATTTACACACACACACAGACAGACAGACAGACAGACAGACAGACAGACACACACACCCACACACACACAGAGTGAGACATCCATCCACACAGGGATGTTTACATAGATACACTGACCACACGGACCTTACGATCCAAACGAGGTAATCAAGACTTAATTTTAGTAGAAACAGCAAAGTAGACTGACTCTCTCTATCTCTCTGCTAGAAAAACAATGTGAGTATATACAGTATAATTATAGCTGACAAGTTTGCCTGACATTACCTTTCCGTTCTGACTATCCTATAAGTTCCTTATATATATATATATATATATATATATATATATATATATATATATATTTATACTGTATATAAGGACACTGTTATACCATAAGAAGCCACCGAGGGAAGTTACTGCAATTTCCTGCTGCAGATATTATATGGCCTCTTGTTGTTCTTCTGTCCTTATTATCCATCACACACACACACACACACACACACTCTCTCACTCTCTCTCAAACATTAATTCTATTATCATTAACTTTTACTCTCTCTAGCCTCATTAATATGCCTGCCATACTATTATAATACAATTAATATATTATATATATTACATTCTCACTAACGGTAATATTATCTGTGTATCATTCTCACTAACGGTAATATTATCTGTGTATCATTGCTTCTCCATGATACATATTTATATTAATATGGTTTCAAAAGATTGATGATGCAGTTTTTAACCCATACAGTACCGGTGACGTCCTTTTAACCCATACAGTACCGGTGACGTCCTTTTAACCCATACAGTACCGGTGACGTCCTTTTAACCCATACAGTACCGGTGACATCCTTTTAACCCATACAGTACCGGTGACGTCCTTTTAAACGCAGTTAACCCATACAGTACCGGTGACGTCCTTTTAACCCATACAGTACCGGTGATATCCTTTTAACCCATACAGTACCGGTGACGGTGACGTCCTTTTAACCCATACAATACCGGTGACGTCCTTTTAACCCATACAATACCGGTGACGTCCTTTTAACCCATACAATACCGGTGACGTCCTTTTAACCCATACAATACCGGTGACGTCCTTTTAGCCCATACAGTACCGGTGACATCCTTTTAACCCATACAATACCGGTGACGTCCTTTTAACCCATACAATACCGGTGACGTCCTTTTAACCCATACAATACCGGTGACGTCCTTTTAACCCATACAATACCGGTGACGTCCTTTTTAACCCATACAGTACCGGTGACGTCCTTTTAACCCATACAGTACCGGTGACGTCCTTGTAACCCATACAGTACCGGTGACGTCCTTTTAACCCATACAGTACCGGTGACATCCTTTTAACCCATACAGTACCGGTGACGTCCTTTTAACCCATACAGTACCGGTGATATCCTTTTAACCCATACAGTACCGGTGACATCCTTTTAACCCATACAGTACCGGTGATATCCTTTTAACCCATACAGTACCGGTGACGTCCTTTTAACCCATACAGTACCGGTGACATCCTTTTAACCCATACAGTACCGGTGACGTCCTTTTAACCCATACAGTACCGGTGACATCCTTTTAACCCATACAGTACCGGTGACATCCTTTTAACCCATACAGTACCGGTGACGTCCTTGTAACCCATACAGTACCGGTGACGTCCTTTTAACCCATACAGTACCGGTGACGTCCTTTTAACCCATACAGTACCGGTGACATCCTTTTAACCCATACAGTACCGGTGACATCCTTTTAACCCATACAGTACCGGTGACGTCCTTGTAACCCATACAGTACCGGTGACGTCCTTGTAACCCACACAGTACCGGTGACGTCCTTTTAACCCATGCAGTACAGGTGACATCCTTTATGTATGTGACCCATGCAGTACAGGTGACATCCTTTATGTATGTGACCCATGCAGTACAGGTGACATCCTTTTAACCCATACAGTACCGGTGACATCCATTTAACCCATATAGTACCGGTGACATCCTTTTAACCCATACAGTACCGGTGACATCCTTTTAACCCATACAGTACCGGTGACGTCCTTTTAACCCATACAGTACCGGTGACGTCCTTTTAACCCATACAGTACCGGTGACGTCCTTTTAACCCATACAGTACCGGTGACATCCTTTTAACCCATACAGTACCGGTGACATCCTTTTAACCCATACAGTACCGGTGACAACCTTTTTAACCCATACAGTACCGGTGACATCCTTTTAACCCATACAGTACCGGTGACATCCTTTTAACCTGGATACAGTACCGGTGACATCATTTTAACCCATACAGTACCGGTGACATCCTTTTAACCCATACAGTACCGGCGACATCCTTTTTAACCCATACAGTACCGGTGACATCCTTTTAACCCATACAGTACCGGTGACGTCCTTTTAACCCATACAGTACCGGTGACGTCCTTTTAACCCATACAGTACCGGTGACATCCTTTTAACCCATACAGTACCGGTGACATCCTTCCCCTCAACCCATACAGTACCGGTGACATCCTTTTAACCCATACAGTACCGGTGACATCCTTTTAACCCATACAGTACCGGTGACATCCTTTTAACCCATACAGTACCGGTGACGTCCTTTTAACCCATACAGTACCGGTGACATCCTTTTAACCCATACAGTACCGGTGACGTCCTTTTAGCCCATACAGTACCGGTGACATCCTTTTAACCCCTACAGTACCGGTGACGTCCTTTTAACCCATACAGTACCGCTGACATCCTTTTAACCCATACAGTACCGCTGACATCCTTTTAACCCATACAGTACCGGTGACATCCTTTTAACCCATACAGTACCGGTGACGTCCTTTTAACCCATACAGTACCGGTGACATCCTTTTAACCCATACAGTACCGGTGACATCCTTTTAACCCATACAGTACCGGTGACATCCTTTTCATTAAGTTGACAGAATATATATAAACACCATGTGAGGAGGAGCACTTTATTGACGGATACTTAAGGGGAGATTTCCACTTGAGGGACTTTTTTCTTGACCCCTTTCTCTCTCATGTCTAGCCCCATTGCTTTTGAGATTTTAAGATGTTTGCCCCGTTAGTTTGGCGATTTTAAGAACTTTCACCCCATTTTAAGACCTTTCGTGCCATTCAGGTGTCGATTTTATCCTGGCGAGTGATAGCGAGCCTGTAACTTAAGAGGAAACGGCGTTCGGCCGGGACATTTTTCTACCGAAAAATGTACAAATTAATCTTGAAAGGGACTCAAGGGGATGTAATTTTAAACTTGCTGGAGGTCTAGGGAACAAACTAAATACCTCCCCTTAAAGCGTCCAAGGACCTAGCGTCTGTTAAGGGGAAGTTTTTAGTGTGTTTCCTAGATTTCCATCAAGCTTGAAATTATACCCCCTTGACCCCCTTTCAATATAAATTTGTACATTTTTCGGGAGAAAAATTTCCCAGCCGAAGGCCGGTTCTTCTTAAATTACAGGCTCGCTATCGCTCGCCAGGAAAAATCGACACCTAAATGGCACGAAAGGTCTTAAAAGTGACATCAATGGGTTGAAAGTTCTTAAAATCGCCAAACTAACGGGGCGAATGTTTTATAATATGAAAAGCAATTGGGATGAACATAAGGGAGAAAGGGGTCCAGAAAAAAATCCCTCAAGTGGAAATCTCCCCTTAATGACCTGAAGAAGCTATCTGGGAAACGTCGTCAATAAAGTGCTCCTCCTCATATGGTATTTATCTGTCAACTTGTCTAAGCAGAGAAAGAGATAGAACGAGAGCGAGCGAAGAAATCATAGGTATATAAAGATTATATTGCAAACATTCATTATAACATGTACATATAAAATGATTTGCTGTAAATAACTACCATTAACATAATAACATTCTGCCCCCTCCATTAACATAACAACATTCTGCCCCCTCCATTAACATAATAACATTCTGCCCCCTCCATTAACATAATAACATTCTGCCCCCTCCATTAACATAATAACATTCTGCCCCCTCCATTAACATAATAACATTCTGCCCCCTCCATTAACATAACAACATTCTGCCCCCTCCATTAACATAATAACATTCTGCCCCCTCCATTAACATAACAACATTCTGCCCCCTCCATTAACATAATAACATTCTGCCCCCTCCATTAACATAATAACATTCTGCCCCCTCCATTAACATAATAACATTCTGCCCCCTCCATTAACATAATAACATTCTGCCCCCTCCATTAACATAATAACATTCTGACCTCCATTAACATAATAACATTCTGCCCCCTCCATTAACATAATAATTCTGCCCCCTCCATTAACATGATAACATTCTGACCTCCATTAACATAATAACATTCTGCCCCCTCCATTAACATAATAACATTCTGCCCCCTCCATTAACATAATAACATTCTGCCCCCTCCATTAACATAATAACATTCTGCCCCCTCCATTAACATGATAACATTCTGCCCCCTCCATTAACATAATAACCTCCATTAACATAATAACATTCTGCCCCCTCCATTAACATAATAACATTCTGCCCCCTCCATTAACATAATAACATTCTGACCTCCATTAACATGATAACATTCTGCCCCCTCCATTAACATAATAACATTCTGACCTCCATTAACATAATAACATTCTGACCTCCATTAACATAATAACATTCTGACCTCCATTAACATAATAACATTCTACCCTCCATTAACATAATAACATTCTGCCCCCTCCATTAGTCCAGCCTAAACAAAATAATACAGTCTTTTACAAGCATAATATAATGGTAAACAATGCCATCGTTATCATGGGGTTAAATTGCAGGCTCGCTATCGCTCGCCAGGAATATATCGACACCTAAAGTGGCACATGTGGTCTTAATGTTAACAGAGCAATGGGGCAAAAGGATTTAAAATCGCACATTTTTCGGTAGAAAAATGTCCCGGCCGAAGGCCGGTTCCTCTTAAATTACAGGCTCGCTATCGCTCGCCAGGATAAAATTGACACCTGAATGGCACGAAAGGGATCTAGATACCTTACATGAATGGTCAGTAAATTGGCAGATGAAGTTTAACATTGACAAATGCAATACATTCGTTAGAGAGACGCAGAGTTAGAGGGGATATGATAGAGGTGTTCAAGTGGGTTAGTGGACATGGCAAATGTACTAAAGCTCAGTGATAGCGAAAGAACTCGTACCAATGGTTTCAAATTAGATAAATTTCGTTTCAGAAAAGATATAGGCAAGTATTGGTTTGGTAACAGAGTTGTAGATGGGTGGAATGGACTACCAAGTGCTATAGTGGGATCTAAAACTGTAGGGAGCTTTAAGATAAAATTAGATAAGCATATGGACGAGAAGGGTTGGGTGTGAAGGGGGATCAGCCGGGTTGGGCCAATCAGCGCTCTGCAGACCTCCATAATCCTGCGTTAATCTCTAACCGTTTTGGTAAGATGATCCTCAGGGTATTAGAGTGTGAAGCCTATAATTGGGCTTTGTAATTGAATTGGGGTTGTGTGGGACAGGGATCTGCCTTGCTTAGGCCAATCGGCTTTCTGCAGACTCCCATTTTCTTATGTTCTTATGTTCTTATGTTAAAGGTCTTAATATGGGGTGAAAGTTCTTAAAATCGCTAAACTAATGGGGCAAACGTTATATAATACAAAACTAACGGGCTAAACATGAGGGAGAAGGGGGTACAAAAAAAAACCACCCCTTTAAGTGAAAATATACCCTTAACCCTTTCACGCACGTGTGGATGCCGATTATCAATCAAAAATAGTTATCTCAATCTTATAATTACGGTACCTCTCCAAAATTAGTGTTCTGCCCACAGCTAACTCAAAGACAACTGCAGAGGTTGAAGTAAATAAACTAATGGTTTCTAAACACCCCTGATGGTCACAAAGGCTTTAAAGTATCCAAGAATAGGCTCAAATCGCGTCCTGTACGTGAAAGGGTTAATTCTCTGGTGTGAGAGTCTACCCGCTTTAAACCATTACTTAACCCGGGTAAAGTAATGCCCCCCCCCCCCCCCCCCCTCCGGTACACTGGTATATAAATAGTTGAGGGGCCACATTTACGATCACCCGGGGCCCACATTAAGGGGCCACGGTAAATTGGAGGCGGAAAATATAGGGCCCTGGGTGTTAATATATTTTAGGCAACTCAGTTCTGATCATTTGTATTATAGTGGAGATGGAAGATAGTGGCCCGGGCTGTTAATATATGTTGTTGTTGTTGTTGTTGTTGTTGTTCCCCAAGCTGCCTGGCCGAACAGCCCCAAGGCCCCGAGCAATTCCAAGGCCATAACCGAGCGCCCCTACAGAACCCTCCCTGCCGACCACAATAAAGCCTGGGTGACCGAAGCCACTCCATGGCGGGGAGCTGAGGAGGGTGCGGAAACGCCCGGGAAACCAAAGCCCCACCCAGGGCCCTGTGCCCCTCAGCAATTATGAAGAGAAAGTTGAGGGGCAAGGGAAAAATGTGACGCTTTGGCTTCCAATCTTGGTAGATTGGGAGGTCAATCCACGGAAAAGACGCCGTCACTTGAGATCTAGAAAATATATAAGTTAAAGGAACAGTCAGAGTAAGCTTGGGTATGGCAGAGATCGCTCAGTTCTCACTCTGATGTATATATGATGTTAATATATGTTATACAACTCAATTCTGACTATATATATATATATATATATGAGAGAGAGAGATGTGCGAGTTTCTTTAAGTTAGCCATAACATATTTCACGCGCCCCGTTTTCGCCAGTGATGCTTAACCTTAATACAGAAGGCCAATAATAGGAGGACCGGGCTCTTAATGTAACTAAGGAGTAATGGGCGTATATATATTTGTTCACTTATGTATTTTTTAATTATAATTTGTTTAGTGATAATGCTGTAGTCTTATGTGCGACTGTTCGGAAGTGGGTTGGAGGTCATAAACAGGTGAGGGGGGTGCTAATGAGTCTTGTCACCCGTGGGATTAATTATTACACGGTACTGACTCGCTGGTAATTAACACACGGCAACACACGGTCACTTGTCACCTCGCTCTCGCTCTCTTCTTTGCTGTCCCTTGTTCTCTCTCTCTCTTATGAGGGTCTCACCTGTACAATCTCAAAATTTGCTGACGATACAAAAATTGCAAATAGCGTACTCTCAAAAGAACAAGTTGACGATATGCAACACAATCTAGTTAAATTGTCACATTGGGCCCAAATTTGGCAAATGAGTTTCAATGCGGATAAATGTAAAGTACTACATATCGGATACCTAAATGAGAAAGCAAACTATTCGATGAATGGCACTCAGCTTAAGATGTAAACAGAGAAACCGATCTGGGAGTAACAATATCGAGTAACCTAAAACCGAGTCAACAATGTTCAGAAGTTGTTAAGAAGGCAAACAAAATAATTGGCTTTATAGGCAGGTCATTTGAGCATAAATCCAAAGACGTTATCCTAACCCTTTACAATTCCTTAGTCCGCCCTCTTCTGGAATACTGCGTTCAATGCTGGTGCCCTTATTACCAAAAAGACATAAACAAGCTAGAACGAGTTCAACGTAGAGTTACCAAAATGATACCTAGCCTAAAGAACAAACCATACGAAGAGCGAGCGTCTTAGAGAATTAAATCTATTTCCTTTAACCCAGCGCAGATTAAGAGGTGACTTAATTCAAGTGTTCAAAATCATCAAAGGCATCGACAATATGAACTGTAGTAAGTACTTCACTATCGACCAATCTAATTACACGCGGGGAAACGGTTGCAAAATTATTGGTAAATCTTTTAACTCACACGAATCTAAGAATTTCTTCTTCAACCGAGTTGTCAACTTGTGGAATGGGCTTCCCCGAGACGTTATAGACTGCAGCACCGTTGATTCATTTAAACTCCGCCTAGACAAATATCTTACATCAAACCCGCGACTGACTGCGTTTGTAAATTAATAACTTTATTTTATCCTCCCCTCAGTTACTAACCCATATGTCCCCTACTAACTTCCTAGTCCTGCCACGGACATTAGTTCCAGGGCAGTAGTTCCCTTTCCAATGTTCCATTACCCACTCTAAACCACTGTTTGGACACTTGATCCTCAGTGTTTTGGAGGACAAGCAGCCTAGAAGGGTCACTAGACCTGGTGTTGCTTGATTTCCTTTGTACTCTCTTTCTCTCTTCTTTGCTATCCCTCACTCACTCACTCTCACACTCTCTCTCTCTCTGTGTGTGTGTCTGTCTCTCTCGCTCTGTGTGTGTGTGTGTGTGTGTGTTTGTCTCACTCACTCACTCACTCACTCTCTCTCGCTGTCCAAATAATGATGTACTTGCCTTCCTCGGTTCCTTTGTCACGAACTTCCCGAGCGCTCCCTTTAATGCCGAGTCCATGTTTAATTAAAGGTTCTATTACAACATTACAACGTTATTGTTTGATTGCTACGGTTATTGCAAGTGTAAGGGGAAATTTCAACTTGGAGGGATCTTTTTCTGGACCCTTTTCTCCCTCATGTTTAGCCCCATTGCTGTTGAGGTATTAAGACGTTCGCCCCATTAGTTTGGCAATTTTAAGAACCTTCGCCCCATTTCTGTCAATTCTAAGACCTTTCGTGCCACTTAGGTGTTGAATATTTCCTGGGGAGCTATAGCGAGCCTGTAATTTAAGAGGAACCGGAAAACATTTCTACCTAAAAATGTACAAATTTATCTTGAAAGGGGGTCTAGGGGGTGTAATATTTAGCTTGATGGAAGTCTAGGGAGCAAACTAAAAAACTCCCCCTAATGTTCGTTAGGTTTCTGTGTCGTCAAGTTCGTATTTGCAAATATTGCATTATAAAAATACAGTACTCTGCCAATCGTAGAAAACATGTTTGTTAATTGCGTTTATTGTGTGGTTTGTGATCGCTGGCTTCCTCTGTCGCCAAGCTGCTCAAGGGACGGGAGCTCTCGAAAAGGGGTTCCATTCATGACTCTTTCCTTGACTTACAGTGTGCTGGCTTAATAATCCAGAAGGGTTGTTAGGCTCTGAAGTCGTATTTTAGCTACCTAAAGCCAAGTCTAAGTTCGCAAGCTTACCATGTCACAATGTGTAACTAAACTGTTCGTAAAATTCGCATTAGTTCAACACTCCTTGTGTAAAACTCCCCTGATTTGTTTTTCTTTTATATAAGAAAGCAGATACCGGTACTACACTGATAATTATCAACACCATATGAGGAGGAGCACTTCATTAATTTCCCCTATAGAACATAAAAGCTTCTCTTTCCAGTCAGTAAATATTGTAGGTCCCTGGTAAAGCTCCAAGTAACAGTCATTAAGGGGAAAGGTAGTTGATTGTTCTTAAGGTTAATATATTTAGCTTGATGGAAGTTTAGGGAGGAAACTAAAACAATACTAATTATATAAATATAAATAAACTAATAAATAAACCCTACCCCCTTTAGTAAGTTCGTGGTAAAGTTCCCCAGACCTCGGGCAGCAGCAACAACAAAGGGGGAGGGGGGTCATACCAGGAAATAAACTACCAGTATCAGCTCGGGAGTTCGGCAACAACTTCCCTCTCCGGTATCCAGGCGGGGCACAGTTTTGGCCCAACTTGGGTTGTTGGTAATTAATGAAGTGATGGCCTCTCTGGACGAGATATTATACCATATATATATATATATATATATATATATATATATATATATATATATATATATATATATATATATATATATGTTTCTAATCTCTCAGTGGGGATCGAACCGTCGACCATCAGGACGATAGCCGACGCTTTAATCAATTACACCACGGCAGTCTTATATATATATATATATATATATATATAATGATACAAAGGGAAGGGCACATAGTTAGTATTCAAAAGCATCCAACTGAACATGGGACATTCACGGTGGCCAAGTCAGCTTAGTCACTGTATTGGGAGTGCTGGCTCTGGTGTCGGGGGTACGATCCCACAGGCGGCAGGGGAAGTTGCTCTCAAATAAACTTCCCCTGGCCGTGAAGGTTAGGTCTAGACGGAACCAGTCTCGGGGGACACACAAGGTCTCCTGTCCACGTCTTATTCCCTAAGGGGTATGTAGGTGCACTCGTTAGCAGCCAAGATCAGTCTGTTGAACTCTTAGAATAAGATCTAGGTTAAGTATGTGTTTTCAGCCTTATTAGCTGCCGGCTCGAAATAAACCGATTATTTTAATAAAGAAAGTAAAGAAAGACAACAAAATGCGGTTGAGTCTGAACATAATAAATTACCGGTGACGTGTGAGCCAAACTGAGCCATAACAAGCCACATCCATCCTGAGGGTACAAAGCCGCGTCACCCAACCTCACTACCCCGGGGGAAGGTGATAAGAAGGATGGAAGGGTGGTGGGAAGGAGGGAGAGAAGGAAGGAAGGGAGTATAGAGGGAGAGAAGGAAGAAAGAATGGATGGTGGGAAGGAGGGAGAGATGGAAGGAAATATGGATGGAGAGAAGGAAGGAAGGTGAGAAACAAGAAAGGAGGAAAGAAAAGGAAGGAAGTATGGATAGAGAGAAGGAAGGAAGGCGACACATCATCCAACCCCCCATAACAAACCCCATCCTGAAGTGTACCAAACTCGCGTCACCCAACCTCAACCCCAAGCAGCTCCGCCATTGACTTCACTAATATATATATATATATATATATATATATATATATATATATATATATATATATATATATATATATATATATATATATATATATCCAAACTAACGGAGCGAAACAAGGGAGATCCAGTACAAAAAAAACTTATATAATTAAAAAAAAAAAAAAAATCCACGAACCAAAATAGGGTCAAACCGGACAAATGGAGAAGACTGCCGGAGAAAAACATAGAGTGGTGGAGAGGGTCTGGTGAGGACGGGACCAACATCGGAGAAAAGAAGAAGAAAAAAGCTACAAGTGGAGGGAAAAGACGGGCTGAAAGGTTTTGAGAGAGAGGAGAGGAAAGGCTGAGTCGGTGCAGAGATACATAGATACCTCGATTTAGTTTGCGTTTTCTCTCGAATTTTTGTGTACCTTTAGGTGATAATATACTGTATATATATATATATATATATATATATATATATATATATATATATATATATATATATATATATATATATGCATGTTAAAAGTTGACAGGATTAATATAAACACCCTATGAGGAGGAGCACTTTAGTGACAACGTTTCGCAGATAGCTTCTTATATATATATATATATATATATATATATATATATATACACAGTATGTATATATATATAGGCTATATATCCTATCCTATATATCCTATAGGCTATTATATCCTATAGGCTATACATATAGGCCGACTCCTAAATTGCAGGCTCGCTATCTCTCGTTTGACAGCCTGAATTCTAGTACTCATATTCGAGAACAAAATGAAATTACAAATGAAATAGTGAAATTGGTAATTGGCTTATGTCCCCCCCCCCCCCCCACCACCACCACCACCACCATGTCCGTGCTTGATTGGTACAGGGGATTATTGGCCGGGTACAGTTGTTCACATAAATTCGCTACAGGGTGTCAAACCAGAGCAATACCGGTATTTTTTATAGCTGAAATCCCGACCCCAGCCTCTCATAATTTTAAAAAGGACTAGAGTAATCGAGCTAATTTTTCTACCATTTGGGAAGAGTCAGCCAAGGAAGGGGTGTGCATATGTACAGCTATTGATTAATGTTAGTGAACTCTTGCGATAGTCTTTATTCAAATATATCAATTTAGATTGATGTTCAGATCACCTCAGCTACCTATTAATAAATACATAATATATGTGTATCAAAAACATAGCCGATTTGATGTGAGCATCAAACTAAATTAATATATTTGTATAAAGAATATCACAAGAGCTCACGGACATTATTGTCAGCAGCTGTACACTCGATCAAAACTGTATCTGCACCCCTACGATGATCAGCATAGGGGTGTAGATACTTCTTTGACCGAGTGTACATCCCATTTGCTCTAGGCCTGTCTGAGTTACAGAGGTTAAGGGGAGGTATTTAGTGTGTTCCCTAGACCTCCATCAAGCTTAAAATTACACCCCCTTGAGTCCCTTTCAAGATAAATTTGTACATTTTTCGGTAGAAAAATTTCCCGGCCGAAGGCCGGTTCCTCTTAAATTACAGGCTCGCTATCGCTCGCCAGGATAAAATCGACACCTGAATGGCACGAAAGGTCTTAATATGGGGTGAAAGTTCTTAAAATCGCTAAACTAATGGGGCAAACGTTTTATAATATCAAAAGCAATGGGGCTAAGCATGAGGGAGAAAGGGGTCCAGAAAAAAATCCCTCCAGTGGAGATCTCCCCTTAAGGTTCTCGATGGCTGGCCTACTTATTATGAATGGATTATAGATATGTTTAACTCTTTGACGTCTACAAGTGTTATTATACCTTTTAGCGTCACAGGATCAGTCTATATATTATTATTAACCCTTTCATTTACAAAAGTTTTGTCATTTAAGTTTAAGATTACAAAAAAAAAACATTTGGTCGAATCAAGAACAAAGTATAAAGATTTGTAGGTTAAAATGTGAAATCCATTTGTTCTGAGCGACCAGCATTGCACCAACGGTAACACGTAACCGAGTTATCTCTTGCACTGCCGGGCAACATATTGGAGTTACGACACAGACATACATTGAACTCGGAATATCTCGTTATGTTATACCGGGTAGTCCGTTTATCATTCTTTTTTTCACCTGACGGTAAATTGTCATGTGGCTATCTTGATTACTTGGTTAAGGGGAGGTTTTTAGTGCGTTTCCTAGACTTCCATCAAGCTTGAAATTACACCCCCTTGACCCCCTTTCAATATAAATTTGTAAATTTTTCGGTAGAAAAATTTCCCGGCCGAAGGCCTCTTAAATTACAGGCTCGCTGTCGCTCGCCAGGAAAAAATCGACACCTAAATGGCACGAAAGGTCTTAAAAGTGACATAAATGAGGCGAAAGTTCTTAAAATCGCCAAACTAAAGGGGTGAACGTCTTAAAATCTCAAAATCAATGGGGCTAAACATGAGGGAGAAAGGGTTAAAGAAAAAAAATACCTCAAGTGAAGATCTCCCCTTAATAGGAATATTTTTTAGTGGAATGAATTTTAAATTATGAAAAATCCAATTCAACCCCAGACAGCTTCGAAAATATGTGTATCAGCAGTTATAACCCCGACTGTACATTGCGAAAGTGACGGTATATATAAAATATATATAATATATATTCTTAATTAATGATTTTAACTCCCAACACCAAACACCCTCAAATATACCAAAGGATATCGTGTTTCGTAATAATTCGTGAACTAATTACGACGAAGCACCGGTAATATCGAATGTAAATGAATTATAAAGTTAAACTAAAGTGCTCAAATTCGTGAATTATAATTTCGACGTGGCCGTCAATAAGCAATCATGTCCAGCGAAAGTACCGCTGTAGATTTCTCAAAATAAATGTAAAAATAATAAGTAAATATAAATTGCCTTTTTACTAAATTGACATCGTTGTAGTTATCCAATATTTTCCATAATATCAAGGATACAATATATATATATGATATCAACCAACTTAACCAAGACTAGTTTCGAATTACAATCCTACAATTATTATACAATATTGTCATTTTCAGAATAACTAAATGTAATAGAGAATTAGAGTGAATTTAGGCTATATTAGGTTTTCAAGTTTTAAACCTATAATACACTAATCAGTTTGAGTGTCTTTAGGTTAAGATAGGTGTTTATACTATATAGCTAAAACATTTATATATATTGAACAGTTAAATATCGTTAAATGAGATTAGATTTTCAAGTTATATATCAAAACGTATATTGAGAAGCTAGATGATCTGATGCGTAGGTTTATAGTTATACAGGCCTAACTAAAAATATAATGAGAGGTTAGAGTAATTTTAGGTTATGTTGGGTTGGCACATACCTAAAAACGTATTGAGAAATTGGAGTGTCTTTCAGTTAAGTTATTAAGTAGGGTGTCAAACGACGCTGTTTTTTTGAGTGATAACGCAATGAACTTTTTATATAATGATAACAGAAACTCCCCCCCCCAAAAAAAAAAAAGGTAGGCTAGGCTAAATTGACACAATTTTGGTCTCCATATTTTCCATCTTGATTGTTTTTTTATTGCAGGAAATACTGTTTTAGACACCTAAATTCTCAAAAAAAAAATCTGGGGGGCATGCCCCCGGACCCCCCATAGAGCTCGCGCCTTCGCCATGCTATAATGATAACAAAATAATAAACCATAATGATAACACAATTCATATTTTGTGGATTGACACCCTGATTAAGTTATAGGCCTATACTTAAAATATTTATAATTTAGCGTGTCTGTAAGTTAGGTTAGGTTTTTAAGTTATATATCTAAAAGTATGTTGAGAAGTTATAGAAATTGGGCTATGTTAGCTTTTTTAAGCTATATTAAATATATTGAAAAGTTAGAGTAGCTTTGTGTTGTTACGTTATGTTAGGTTTTCAAGTTATATACCTAAAATATATTGAGAAGTTAAAGAATGTTTGGGTTATGTTAGGGTTTTAAGTTATATACCAAAAAATTATATTGAGAAGTTGAGTATTATTAGGATATGTATTTTTTTTTAAAGAAATTAAGATATACACCCAAAACACCTAATTATATTAAATTAGAGCATCTTTCGGTTGTTAGGTTTTAATATTATGTTATGGTATGATTGTGTTCTTTTATTTATAAATTATTATTTTACTTAAGCGTTGTTTCCACATAGCGATTTTGATTAGTTTTTTTTTTCTTTTTACTGTGTTCGTATAAGGTTGGTTTGTTTATTTTGCAAGTTTTACATTATAATTATATACCGGTAGTTAATACAAACCAAAATATAAACTGCAACATTAAGTCGCGGAACTAGTCATGGTTGGTACCGGAAAAAAAAATAACTCGGGTGAACCAAGAAATTTGTCAGAAATAATAACATCTATCAGCTAAATAAAATTGGTTAACTTACATTCCCAATCGTAGTTCTGTGACGACTCCCTCCATCACCATCACCATCACCACCATCACCACCACCACCACAGCCTTCATGTTGCACTATTATGATACTGAAATCCTCTGAATGACACTACTGTAATTCACCCTGGTTCAAAATACAAAACTGCCCGATTGCATTCGTCAAGGAACAGTCAATCTTTTAACTTTCAATCATCCAATTTCACTAATATATTACTAACGAGCGAAACATGTTTAAATTAGTATCAATCCTCACGCAAAGTAGTTTATATTACTCATCATTTTCACGGGTTAATGACACAATGTAAACGAACTCGAGTCAGTGTGTTCCCAGGGTCCACGTGGTGCCTGGTTGAGCTGGAGGAGCGACACAACCTCCCACTCCAACTGCCAACACACGACTGAGGATTCGGAGGTGAGCGTGTGAAGAGTGATTCGCAGAAGAGGCAAGGAAGCAGTACTGAATCTGACGCATGCGTATGAAGGGAGGGGTGGGGTGTGTGAAGGTGTTTGGGGGCACGCTAATTTGCACGCATTATGCTAAGGTGTGAGCCGCGCGCTAATTTACGCATATTAGGCCATTATTTTAATTTGGTTATGTGCGTATTACATCCTTCACATTAATTGTGGTGCCTCGTATACTGCCAAATTTATCTCCTCATAAGAGAAGAGGATGAAAGCTTCGTCTTGGAGTCATTCTTTAAACAAATATAGTTGCAGGAAATAATAAAGGTGAGATAGAAATAATAAAGTAATATTAAAGTCGAGATATACTGATAAAACACATTATTATGTAATATATATACAGTATATATATATATATATATATATATATATATATATACATGGAGAGAGAGAGAGAGAGAGATAGTAATAATAATAATAATAATAATAATAATAATAATAATAATAATAATAATTGGTGTTGGATAAGCCAGATAAGGTTGGTAATGAGGACAGGTACCTCATTACAGGTACAGGGTGGGGGAGGGAAGGAGGGAGGGAGATGATCCTCACTCACACTGACACCATAATTTTTACTCTTTCACTACCGGAGACGTTATACTGTATATACAGTATATATACAGGTATATATATATATATATATATATATATATATATATATATATATATTTATATTTATATTTATATATATATATATATATATATATATATATATATATATATATATATATATACTGTATAGATTCTATCTTTAGACGATTTATTGCAGCTTAGGGTGGATCGGTGGTAATTAAGGGGAAACTGAAATAATATGTAGCCTTTTAATGGCTAGAAGACCGTATTAAACTGAACTCAACCGTTTAATAATAGCCAAAATACAATGAAAAGGACGTCACTGGTACTCAAAGGGTTAACCCTAGTCATTCAGTCGTGGAGGTTGAATCCACTACTATGGTATTTAAGGGGAGGCAGACCGTTTTTCTGGACCCCCTTCTCCCCAATGTTTAGCCCCACTAGTTTTGAGAACGGTCTTGATAGCGTAATGCATAGTGCGCGGAATTTCGATGTGAGTATCCTGGGTTCGAGTCCTCGGAGTGCAACACGATTTTTTTTATTTCATTTAATTGAGTTTAGATGTGAAGTTGGTTGGTGTAAAAAACATAATAATTATAAGACGTTCGACCCATTAGTTTGGCGATTTTAACACCTTTCGACCCATTTCGTTGTCAATTTTAAGACATTTCGTGCCATTTAGGTGTCGATTTTTTCCTAGCGAGCGATAGCGAGCCTGCAATTTTAAGAGGAACCGGCCTTCGGCCAGAACATTTTTCTACCAAAAAATTTACAAATTTATCTCGAAGGGGGGTCTAGGGGGTGTTTTTCTAAGCTTGATGGAGGTCTAGGGAGGAAACTAAAAAAATATATGAATATATGAATTAATAGACCTAACAAACGGCCAGTCTCCCCTTAATATTGGTTACAAAAACTCCATCCTGGGTACGTCTAGTCAACTGTTAAATTTGCATATCCTTGTTAGTTATAAAGTGTGGGTGTTTTTTAAGGGAGCCCACCTCGCTATTTTTCTCTTGCTCTCCCTCTCTCTTTGGCTTGTATACATTCGGCCCCATTCAGCCTACTGTTTTAAGACGCTGGCGAGCGCTAGCGAGCCAGCATATATACTGTATATATATTTTTGTTTTGACAGCAAGCTAAATTTGTACATTTTTCGATAGAAAATGTCTCCTTATTATTTGGCCTTGACGGTTATTAATATTAATTTGTGTTTTCTTGAAGTTTGCGAAGCGTGAGAGAGCCGCTAATTAAAAGATAATAATGGGAGCGGTAACTTTACTTCATTATATATCAAGCCTTTATATACTACCGGCTCAACCTTTCTTTCTCTCTCTATCTCTCTCTCTCTCCAAACCATTACTCACATTTCCCATTTTCCCGTTATCTCCTCCCCTTCCACACTCACCCTCTCTCTCTCTCTCTCACTTTTTTCTCTCTCTCTCTCTCTCTCTCTCTCTCTCTCTCTCTCTCTCTCTCTCTCTCTCTCTCTCTCTCTCCACCACCACCACCACCATCAGTCACCTTCCTCCCGCCCCACCATTACACACAGACAACCAACCCTCCTTTTTACACTCCTTATTTTCCCAACCTTATTTTCCTACTCCGTGTTTTCTGTTCCTCATAATTCTCTTTAGTATCTTCTTACATGTAACTCATTTAACTCTCGGTTCATCTCTGAATTTCTATTTTATTTAATTCCTCTCATTCCATTTAAGTCGTAGGATTAGGGAAATATTTATTGAAAGAGAGAATTTCAGAGTTTAGTTGTTGAGGGGAAGAATGGTTGGGCAAATCGGTTCCCTCTTGAATAGATAGAAACCAAAGAATGGTAATTTAGAAACAAGAGATTTGTGCCAGGCTTTGGATATGTCTAGCTCTATATAACATGTCTCGCCAACGCCCTGAAAGGAGGAGAACCAAGAATATCCCGTTTCTTATCTAGCTTGTTTTCCCAGTTTTGTATTTTAAAGTTTACATATTAATCTTCTTGTTACAATGGCCTGATTCCAATTCCTTACATTCAACACCTTACTCCCAACATCACATATCCGAAACTAGATTTTTCTCCCATTATTATTTTTATATATTGTTAAACTCCTCCCGAAAAAATCCCCAATTTCCAAATCCTTTACTAAATACTTATGTTCGAATTGTCAATGCAACGAAGCCTAAAATAGGTACCTGTCTCTAATGAATAACTCCCCCCTCTCTCTCTCTCTC
>CM064495.1:2888276-2902873 GCA_032716605.1 Paralithodes platypus
CAGTGTTGAGGATAAATGTTGAGGGAAAATGCGATGCCGGGTTTAGAGGAAATAATTACCGTTCCACTCACACCTGACGCACAGGCTGTATTATGTACTACAAGCTGGGGCAGGGGCGTCATAATACAAATAAACATACATTTTGTTTACATAATATTCATTTTGTTCTCTAGGCTAACACAAATCCCTTCCCAAACTAAACCAAAAAAATGCCCATCCATGCAGACCTCTTTGAAACTAAACTTGTACAATTTTCAATAGAACAATTTTCCTTCCGAAAGACAACCTAAAAGAGCTATCGTAAAACAGGAAACCCCAAAGTAAGCCTCCAAAACAAACCCCCCTCAAACAAGCCTTCACAACAACCAACCCCCAAAAGGCCCCCCAAACAACCAACCCCCAAAATGCCTCCAATACAACCAACCCCAAAACAACCAACCTCCGAAATGCCCCCTTAAACAACCAACCCCCAAAATGCCCCCCAAACAACCAATTCCCATAATGCCTCCCCCCCCCCCCCCACCAAAAAAACCCACAACCCCCAAAATGCCCCCCACAAACAACCAACCCCCAAAATCCCCCCCCCCCCTTCCCACCCCAAACAACCAACCTCCCAAAATGCCCCCGAAACAAACCGCCTCAAAGCAAGTTCCCTCAAATCTAGTCCCACCTAGACAAATTCCGCAAACAAATCAACCAAATCAAGACCCAGCAAACGGGAGGTCCAACCCCTAGAGAGCCATCCAAATTACCCAGTCTCCCTACCAAATATAATACCCCAATAAGCAATCTTTAGCCCTCCTCACCCCCTACACACAAACAAAAAGAAAGAATAAACAATAGGAGAAAAAACAAACAAGAAAACACACACACACATCACGACCCCTTCCCTTTAAATAAACTGCCACCCCCACCCCAGCCCCTACCCCTGGAAAAAACTCTCATATCCCCCCCCCCCCCCCACTCACTCTCCCCTCCTCCCCTGGGTGTAGTACGCAGAGGCCGCTTTCATAAGATTGACTATGGATGAGGCTCCAGGACCCCCGGCTCTGACACACTGCTATATTGGTAGTTTTAAGGGCGAGGGGGGGGGGGGGTTCTATGTTTTGCATGTAGTAGCAACTAATAGTGAAGTCCTTTAGAAGATTGAATACTTGTTATATAAGGTTACATTTCTCTATGATATATAATAGGTATGACATGGATGAAGTAGTGGTGGATGAGTAAGATGATTAACGATGTTTCATAATGTGCTACGAAAATAGTCTGAAAATTACCAGTTATATATATATATATATATATATATATATATATATATATATATATATATATATATATAATTTGTGTAATTACAATTGCCTATACCATAACCTGAATTCTATCAATATTACAATCATAGTTATCGTAAATCGTTCTACCGGTAAAGCGTTCCGTTCCAATCTAATATGGAAGACGATTTCCTCTTTAAGTTCATATAAGGTCATGTTCAGCTCAGTGGATTCCCTCTCACAGCGCTATATGGGGTTTAAGGGGGCTCACCTGCTGTTTCTCTCGTTTTCTCATTTTCTCTCTTGCTCTGGCTTGTAAATATGAATATGTAGAAAAAGGATGTCTTGTTTCGCAGCGACTAATTCTCATCTTCACGTTCAGAATTATTTAATTTGTTTTTATTAACCCTTCAACTATTTCACATAACACACACACACACACACACACAGACACACTTTCTATTTCATTGCTCTCTCTCTCTCTCTTTCTCTCTCTCTCTCACACACACACACACACACTACCCATTAGAGTCAGAATGAGGTAGGGCAGTGTGGTGGGAAAGGAACGATGGAGAGAGAGAGAGAGAGAGAGAGAGAGAGAGAGAGAGAGAGAGAGAGAGAGAGAGAGAGAGAGAGAGAGAGAGAGAGAGAGAGAGAGAGAGAGAGAGAGAGAGAGAGAGAGAGAGAGAGAGAGAGAGAGAAGAAGGAAGAGCCAAAACAGAGCTATGGTTACGAGGTCTTGGCTGAGGAATGGTGGTGGTGTGGTGGGTTTATGGTTGTCGTGGTCATTGTGGTTGTGTGGTGGTTGTGGTGCTATGGTTGAATGGTCATTGTGGTTGTAATGGTTGTAGGGCTATGGTTGAATGGTTACTGTGGTTGTAATGGTTGTGTGGTGGTTGTGGTGCTATGGTTGAATGGTTACTGTGGTTGTAATGGTTGTGTGGTGGTTGTAGTGCTATGGTTGAATGGTCACTGTGGTTGTAATGGTTGTGTGGTGGTTGTAGGGCTATGGTTGAATGGTTACTGTGGTTGTAATGGTTGTGTGATGGTTGTGGTGCTATGGTTGAATGGTCATTGTGGTTGTAATGGTTGTGTGATGGTTGTAGTGCTATGGTTGAATAGGTACTGTGGTTGTAATGGTTGTGTGGTTGTCTGGATGGAAAGTAACGGTGGTGGTGGTATGAGGGAAGAAATGAGCTATGGTTACGAGATCGGGGAAGACAAATGGTGTTGTTGTGTTTGGTGGTGTAGTAGGGATGTTCCGATTATACTATAGACCGTTCATTCTAGGTCGGGCAGAAATCGTGACCACTAATCTCTATAACTCAAAAAGGGCTAGAGCAAATGAGCTGTCAATTTCCACACCTATTCCCTAGTCAAGTCATTATATGTGGCAGAAATATTAGCTCGATTACTCTAGTCCTTCTTGAGTTATGAGAGGTTAGGGGTTACGATTTCTGCCCAACCTAGAATGAACAGACTATAGTGTGGTAGGTATGGTGCTATTGTGGGTGGCTGTGTGGTTGTAATACTGTAGATGTGAGGTTGGAACTAAATATGGGAGATGCAAAAAGACCTCTCTCGTACCAAATACGCTTAACGGGAAAAACAGAAACATGACCATAAGAAAACAAAAACAATCCAATTTCGATAACACCCCCGCACCGAACCCACCAAATATCAACCTTGTGTTCACCATATATGCATTATGGTAACAAGGCTTCAGTATGACGCAGGTAATTGTTATGTACAGTACCAAGACATCACTAAGGACTCCAACCAACATAACTAGCGGACTGTATAGTGTTGGTGTGGTATGAATTAGAACGTGCGAGATAAACTGTGCAACATTTGTTCTTACATACAGTTATGTTCGAGACTCCAAATGTTCGATTTTGTTTCATTCGTGTAGCAGACAGTGAGATAAAGTATATAGTAAATATAAAACAGATGTATTGACAAATAATTAAGCCATTTACTATAGGCTTGCGGGTTTATCAAAGGGTATTACATCTTTAGTGTGAAATTAATCTAGCCGAGACATAAATTCCTTGTATTCACATTTTACAGCATGTTTTCCGGGTTGGGGGAGAGGCTTTAATATGACAGAGGATCTAAGCAGCTTAAAGGTTAAAGGAAAATAAATACATAAATAAATAACACAGCACAACAAACACACACACACACACACACACACACACACACACACACACTAAAAGTATCCCAATGGCCAGACGTAACACACACACCAGTTTTTAAAAAGTCCCACCAAAATCTGTCCACCAATGAAACAAATTAACCAACCACTAGCCAGTTAAAGCAACTCTTACTCCTCCTCCTCCATCTTCTTCTTCCTCCTCTTCTTCTTCTTCTTCCCTCTTCCTCCCACACTTCTCTTCATTCAGCCTTTCCTGAACCTCCTCCTTCTCATTCTGCCTTTCCTTCACCTCCTCCTCCTCCTCTTCCTCTTCCTTTTCCTCTTCCTCCTCCTCCTCCTCCATCTCCTCTTCACCCTCCCTCCTCCTCCATCTCCTATTCCTCACCCTCTTCACCCTCCCTCCTCCTCCATCTCCTATTCCTCACCCTCTTCACCCTCCCTCCTCCTCCTTCTAACTTGGCGGTCTGGGCCGCTAATACATAATAACCTACAACCCACTTCCGACCTTTCGTACAGGTGGGGGATTTATATGATCCCCCCCCCCCCCACTGTATTAATCGTGGGTACAAAATAGAAACCCCTAGAGACCCTTTAGTAACAGAGATCGGCCAACCTCCGCCATCTTGGTGCCACTGGTGTCATTTTAGTCTCTCTTTTACCATCAAATATAAACTTACCTATAATAGATTTTCGGTAATAACGGCACAGGATAAATAATTGATCTTTGGATATAATTTCTACACGATTAAAAACTAAAATATAAATCATTATTAATAATTAATAATTATAGCACCAAAATGTAGTCCAAAGAGAATGATGACCGTTCTCTTTAACTACAGGGTATCTACAACAAACCTACCTAACCTAAACTAACCTAACCTAACCTAACCTAACCTAACCTAACCTAACCTAACCTAACCTAACCTAACCTAACCTAACCTAACCTAAACTAAACTAAACTAAACTAAACTAAACTAAACTAAACTAAACTAAACTAAACTAAACTAAACTAAACTAAACTAAACTAACCTAACCTAACCTAACCTAAACTAACCTAACCTAGCCTAGCCTAACCTAACCTAACCTAACCTAACCTAACCTAACCTAACCTAACCTAACCTAACCTAACCTAACCTAACTTAACTTACCACAGCCGACTTCACCAAACCCATTTACCATCCCTTATATTAAGCCTAATCTAACTTACTCTCCGTGGTGGCCAACTTTGCTTAACCCCTTCTATACGATTTTGTGTAACTTAACCCTCTCACGACCATATGACGCAGAGGTTGCCAGATTAGCAATACTAAATAGAGTTCTCTCACTCTTATAATTACCTCTCCAAAATTAGTTTTCTGCCCACAGCTAACTCAAAGACAACTGTAGAGGTTGAAATAACTAAACTAAAGGTTTATAAATACCCCTGATGGTAACAAAGGCTTTAAAGTATCCCTAATAGGCTCAACATTGCGTCAAGAACGTGAGAGGGTTAAGGAGGATCTGTGGTAGTAAAAAGGGTTTAATTATGATAGTTCGAAAAGCTTGTTAATTGCTGGAGGACCTTTTGCTACTGAATCCGATCGTCTAATAGTATCCAGAATAAAGTTAAAAGGACGTCGTCGGTAAAGAAGGGGTTAATATGGAAAGTTGTATTACCCTCTGCATAACCATATTTTTATTTTTTTATTTTTTTTTGGGGGGGGGGGGGTTCCAGCGTACCAGAAGCGGGTTGCACCAAATAAACCAGTCGGCCGGGGTACTCTTCTTTACTCAAACTTTTAATTATGCTTGTGAATTTTAATTATGCTTGTGAATTGCCTGCTGAGGACACACTTAGGGGGAGATGGGCCGTTGTTTTGGTCTTTTAATGCATTTATTCCATTATGTCTTAAGTTTCCTAGCTAGACCATCAATCTTAGAAAAACACCCCTTAGACCCCCCTTCAAGATAAATTTGTAAATTTTTCGATATAAGAATGTACTGGCCGAAGGCCGGTTCCTCTTAGAATGTCAGGCTCGCTATCGCTCGCCAGGAAAATAACGACACCTAAATGGCACAAAATATCTTAAAATTGACAACGAAAATGGTGCGAAAGGTGTTAAAATCGACAAAGTAATGGGCCGAACGTCTTATAATCTCAAAACATCTGGGGGTTAAGACGAGGGAGAAGGGGGCCAGAACAACCAGTCCATTCCCCCTTTAATGATATATATGCTTGTGAATTACCTGGTGAGCACACACTTACCTCCAAGGCGGAATATACACACACTTACCGGGCCCTAGTGCTTGCTGCTTGCTTGCTCCGGCCGAGGCTACTTCACGTACAAACACACACACACACACACACACATAAACAAACACACCGCTCCCGAGAACTGAAGTACTGTGAACCTCTTAAGGGGGGGGGGGGGAGATGCGTCGTTTTTCTGATCTCTCTTCTTCCTCATGTTTAGCCCCACTAGTTTTCAGATTTTAAGACGTTCACCCCATTAGTTTGTCAAAATTATAACCTTTCGTCACATTTCTATATCAATATCAAGACCTTTTGTGCCATTTAGTTGTCGATTTTTTTCCTGGTGAGCGATAGAGAACCTATAATTTTAAGAGAAACCGTCCTTCGGCCAGGACCTTTTTCTATCGAAAAATGTACTAATTTATCTTGAAGTGGCGGCCTAGCGAGTGTTGTTTTAAGCTTGGCGATTAGTCGTGTGAGGAAACTAACAAATAAATGAATATATAAAATAATATTAATAAATAAACCCAAACAATTCATCCACTGTTCCCTTAAAATATGCGTGTGTAAATTAAGAGACCAAGCTAGAAGAGGGAAGAAAAGATGTGTATGAATGAAACGCAAAAACACGAAGCAATAACACAATAATATGCTATGGATTTAATGGTGGAGTATATAATTTAATGGTGGAGTATATAATTTAATGGTGGAGTATATAATTTAATGGTGGAGTATATAATTTAATGGTGGAGTATATAATTTAATGGTGGAGTATATAAATTAATGGTGGAGCATATAAATTAATGGTGGAGTATATAATTTAATGGTGGAGTATATAAATTAATGGTGGAGTATATAATTTAATGGTGGAGTATATAATTTAATGGTGGAGTATATAATTTAATGGTGGAGTATATAATTTGCTCCTAAACAAACAGAAACGCCAAGGACTGGGAGCGCTGAGCCTCTTAAATTATGCGCGTGTAAATTAAGACACCTAGTTAGAAGAGGGAGGAAAAGATATGCATAAACACGGAAAGCACGCAGCAATAACAAACATTGAATATGCTATGGATTTAATGGTGACGTGTGAAATACAAATATAAACAAACAAACCACTCCCGAGAACTTAACCCTTTCAAGCTCCAATACGCATTTCTTTTCTGTTTTCTGGTGATTAATAGACGATGTTATTCAGATTAGGAAGGGTATATAGAAGTCAGAGGGTTGATTGAGATAGTCTTTACCCTTTTAATACCCACAGCTCCTTACTAAGCTGCATAAAATCGTCTAATGATAGCAAAAATAAACTGCTAAAATGCGTCAGAGCTTCAAGGGGTTAAGAGCTGAGAGTCTTAGAATATGCGTGTGTAAATCTACAAACCAAGTACGAACTACGAAGATGAAGGAGTAGAACTGTAAAACTTTATGCAGTGACAACAATTGGCTGAGGGGTGTACCTAAAAATAGCATAAGGGGTATAGCATCGGGGGTATTAAGTGGTGTCATAGATTCCAGTGGTTTTCGCTCAAAAAGTGTTATTGGTATCTTTATAGTTACTGGGAAAAGTGCTTATCCCTCAGAGTATTAGTCAGTGTCCCAAACTTTGTGAAATATCTGACAATTATTAACTTCGACTGTACATAAGCAAGCTGCGGGGAGTACATTAAATAGGTTAAGGGGTGTACATTAATATTGTCCAGATTAATATAATATAGTGATGCTTATAGATCGAGTACGAAGAGGTATGAAGAGAGGAAAAGACAAACAAGCAAACACACACATTGAGAATCTTTAAATATACAGGTGTATTTTTGTATATTTATATGTTATATTGACAGATAACTTGAATTTAAAGGCGTTAGGGGAGAGGCTGACCCTTACACCCCCAAGTCAGCCTGTATAAGAGATTGTGTTTCTGGCATTATACCATCTTATTACAAATGGAAATACTAAGACTCGCTGAAAAAAATCAGCTCTCTATGTGCGCGCGAGTGCAGAATTTCATTGCACTATTGTAAAATCATCTAGTCACTCAAAAATTTTCAAATTTCCCGCAATTTTTGCATGGCATATCCTACAAGCATCCCCTACAATGTGCCATTTAAATTAACCCCTATTGAATAATAGGTGCTGAAAAAAATATATTATATAATTATTTTTGGGTTACAGCTGATTTGACTCCAAAATGGTCAAAACTCGGATATTTTCGGCAAAACGGCAATTATTTAAACGGACAGGTGTTCCTATGTACCCCTATGTACTCTATTTAGAAGGGGGATGCATTTGAGCAATATATAAAAATATAGTGGCACTCGTAAGTGCCAACAAATGATAGCAAACTACTGAAATTCATAGATTTTCATCAGTCAAAATTATTTTTGGGGCAGATACAATAGTTAGTCCTCCTTAGCTTCCGTTTTCTACCATAGCGCGCACATAGAAGATCGAGTTTAATGACCAACTAAACAACATTTTCGTCAGGGGCATGCTTCACAGATGTTATGAGAGAATTTTTTACCAAAATCCATGATATTGGGGCCCCCTTGGGGGGGCCCTAGGGATGTCATATGGGTGTTTATGCCCTCATATGATCATTTCTATTGCTTACAGCAGCCCTTTAGACTACAGACACAAAACAAAAAATTGGGAGGCTTAAAGATGGTTTTTTAGTTTTTCGGGGGTCGAGGTCGAACCCCCGGCCCGGGGGGGTTATGGATGCGATATGTTTTTTTGTTCCTTCCTATGCTATTCTCCTATGTTGAAAGAAGCATTATAGAACAAGAACACAAAAATTAGAAATTTTGATCTCTGGGCTCAGCGGAGGGTTCAGCCTCCCCTTGGGGAGATTTCCACTTGAGGGACTTTTGTCTTGACCCCTTTCTCCCTCATGTCTAGCCCCATTGCTTTTGAGATTTTAAGACGCTTGCCCCATTAGTTTGGTGATTTTAAGAATTTTTGCCCCATTCTGTCAATTTTAAGACCTTTCGTGCAATTTAGGTGTCGATTTTATCCTGGCGAGCGATAGCGAGCCTGTAATTTAAGAGTAACCGGCCTTCGGCCGGGAAATTTTTCTACCGAAAAATGTACAAATTTATCTTGAAAGGGGGTCAAGGGGGTGAAATTTTAAGATTGCTGGAGGAGTAGGAAACAAACTAAAAACCTCCCCTTAATAGGGTTGGGTGGTGGCTGATATAACTACCGTGTTTGATGGAGGAGCAATGATGGTTTGGTGGTTCTCACAGGTAAGCCACGGTAGCCTTGTCCGTTTCTTATTCATTAATGTGTGACTTTAACCTCATGACACAGGGACAAGTGGCTTATTTCTACACTTTTGGTAATGCACTAACTATATTGACGAAAATTAGGGGACGGTGTGCAAAAAGTTGTGTCAAAATATCATACTGATCCAACTGTTTGTTAATAAGTTATTCCCGAAAAACGATGCCACACGGCCTCTGAAACCCATAGTAGGATACGCACACCGAAATTCCGCGCATTTAATCATATGAAGAATAACGCTAAGAATAAGAATAATAACAATACAAATAAATAATTAAGCAATAATGTATACATATTTTACAACACCAAAATAATGAACAATGAACCAAATCATTCCGTACTTAATCTGTTTGCCTTTTAATACCATGACGAATTTTTCAATTTAGCTTGGTTGGCATTTGTGAATATATATAAATATTTGTTTAAGTTCATGAATAAATTGTGGGAGCCCAGGTTAAATTAAGGGGAGCTATATCCCCCCCCCCCCCCTCCTTAGACCTCCATCAAAAATGATAAGACACCCCCAAAACCCGCCTTTGAGATAAATGCCCTACTTAAGAATAACACCCCCTTGACCCCCTTCGTGATAAATTTGTACATTAACCCTTCAGACTCATATGGCGCAGAGGCTGCCAGATTAGCAATAAGAAAGAGAGTTCTCTCACTCTTATAATTACCTCTCCAAAATTAGTTTTCAGCCCACAGCAAACTCAAAGACAACTGCAGAGGTTGAAGTAACTAAACTAAAGGTTTCTAAATACCCCTGATGGTAACAAAGGCTTTAAAGTATCCCTAATGGGCTCAAAATCGCGTCATATGTCAGAGAGGGTTAAATTACATTCTCGCTATCGCTCGCTAGGAAACAAAATCGACACCAAAATGGCACGAATGGTCTTCAAATTCTTAGTTGCACCCCACATATATCCATGATTATATTGCACCACAATCAAGCTTCATTTTAAGATTCAGACCAAAGAGCTCACATTTAGTTTCCACATGAACTGTCGCTTTAGTTCCTGAATATCCACACTGGCATCTGGTCCCAATAGCTTACTTTCCACTCCATGTAGCCCCAATGCAACCCACAATGCCTCGCTCTCCGTTTATCACATGTTTTCTCTAAAGCCGGTATCACACGAGATCTATTTCGCTTAACATTTATCCTCAACACTGGTCTGGCAGCTTAGGAGGTAAACATTTCATATATTTCGATTACCTAAATTCATCTATAATCAGTCTAGTGTCCGTTACCAGTGCAAAATTCTCCAGAAATGTTGCCAGAAATTTTTTGATTATCGAATGTTGACTAAAAAAGCTCTCGTGTGATACCGGCTTAAGTCCAATGGTATCAGGGCAGAATAGTTTAGTACAAAAAGTGCTAGAGTAAATGGGTTGCAAATGTCCACACCGATTTCCTGACTGACTCTTCCCAAATGGTGAAAGTATTAGCTCGATTACTATTTATTTATTTTTTTTAGTTACAGAGATTGGTGATCAAGATTGCTGGCCTACTTACGATAAACAGGGTATAGTTTGTGTAAGCCACTGATTTAAAAAGACCAGTTTTAAGCTAAATGAAATTATCTGGAGGGTTTTACATAAATATAACAGTTGTCAAGCACAGTAATGGGGAATGGGCGTATTTATTAATGGGGGTATTTATTAATGGGCGTATTTATTAATGGGGGTATTTATTAATGGGGGTATTTATTAATGGGGGTATTTATTAATGGGGGTATTTATTAATGGGATATGGGGGTATTTATTAATGGGATATGGGGGTATTTATTAATGGGATATGGGGGTATTTATTAATGGGCGTATTTATTAATGGGGGTATTTTATTAATGGCGTATTTATTAATGGGGGTATTTATTAATGGGGGTATTTATTAATGGGGGTATTTATTAATGGGGGTATTTATTAATGGGGGTATTTATTAATGGGCGTATTTATTAATGGGGGTATTTATTAATGGGGGTATTTATTAATGGGGGTATTTATTAATGGGCGTATTTATTAATGGGGGTATTTATTAATGGGCGTATTTATTAATGGGCGTATTTATTTGTTCATTTATTTATCTTTTCATTATCTTTCTTTAGTTTCCTCCTTAGACCTACATCAAGCTGAAGAAACACCCCTTAGAACCCCATTAGAGATAAATTTGTACATTTTTCGTTAGAAAAATACCGGCCAAAGGCCGATTCCTCCTAAAATTATAGGCTCGCTTTCATCGCCAGGAAATAATCGACACCTAAATTACACGAAAGGTCCTAATATCGCCAAACAAATGGGGTGAAAGGTCTTACAATCGCCAAACTAAAAGGGCAAGCGTCTTGAAAAATCAACACTAGTGGGGCTAACCATGAGGTAGAAGGGGGTCTAAAAAACGACATATCACCCCTTAAAAGGTATGAATTGTCTAACGTTAGCCAAAATAATATACAGTGTGTGTGACTGTGTGTGTGTGTGTGTATGTGACTGTGTGTGTATGTGTGTGTGTTATGGCTTGTGTATGTACTCATATATCAAGGTTGGTGGGCAGCTCATGAGTTATGGTGGCAATTAGGGTAGAGTAGCTCAGGGAATTAGTGGAGAGAGAGAGAGAGAGAGACAGAGACAGACAGACAGACAGACAGACAGACAGACAGACAGACAGACAGACAGACAGACAGACAGACAGACAGACAGACAGACAGACAGACAGACAGAGAGAGAGAGAGAGAGAGAGAGAGAGAGAGAGAGAGAGAGAGAGAGAGAGAGAGAGAGAGAGAGAGAGAGAGAGAGAGAGAGAGAGAGAGAGAGAGAGAGAGAGAGAGAGAGAGAGAGAGAGAGAGAGAGAGAGAGAGAGGGGTCAAATCCCGATATTCGAAATCGAGTAGCATACACTATTGGATAGCTTATGAGGAACAGAGGTCAGTGGCATATGACATTTATAATTGTAGGCATTGGGGCACTCAGGTCTACCAATTAAAAGGCTACAGACTATCTCAATTAGTTCTTTTAGCTACTATATGTCTCGTTTCCGATTCCAATGCGAGAAAAAACTAAAAATATTACGAGAACAAACTTGCTGATCGAAAATTGAAGGAAAAAGCGCTCGTGTGACACCGGCTGAAATGTCGAATGAGAAAATGGGAATGAAGAGAAACATGTTGCAGTGGAAAAGTGAGAAGCAATTTGGTAGGTGATTGAGATAATGGAAGGGGGGAGTTTTAAGGGGAGATTTCCACTTGAGGGATTTTTTTATTGACCCCTGTCTCCCTCATGATTAGCCCCATTGCTTTTGAGATATGAAAACGTTCGCCCCAGTATTTTGGCGATTTTAAGAACTTTCGCCCCATTGCTGTCAATTTTAAGAGCTTTCGTGCCATAAAATCTGAAAACTAGTGGGGCTAAATCTGAGATAGAAGGGGGACTAGAAAAACGACCCATCTCCCATTAAACCAATGCACAGAGAGACGAAGGTATAACGGCATATCGATGCTAGGAACTTTTTTTCTCGAGTGTATTCACATTGCGTATGCTGTAGCTGTTAGACATTATGCATGCAAGCTCTAACACAGAGATAATGGAGTTACAAGGGTGCTGCCTACATCCACCTCGCCACAGTAGAAAACATTATGCATGCAAGCTCTAACACAGAGATAATGGAGTTACAAGAGTGCTGCCTACATCCACCTCGCCACAGTCGAAAACAACATGAATTTTCCATTAGCTCCTCCAACACAACCCAATCCATCAACCAGATACGAGCATAAAGCCGGTGTCACACGAGCAAGTTGTTTCTCGTATTATTGTGAGGCTTTTTCTCATTGGAATCGGATAGTAGACTGGCAGTAGATGACATTAGGTGGCTGAGTCTCCATACCCCTTAAAATTTGAAGCTGCCAGACAAAAATTGCCCGTAAAAATTGACTGAAAAATGGCTCCTGTGACACCGCCATAAGCTGATGTATTACAATGCTCAACTAGAGAATTGTGCCACAAAAGGAGAAGTTAACAAATATATAGCTAGGTCCCGGGGTGACCTGGTTTTTGTTATTTCTGTCTTTTTCTCTCTTTCTCTGGCTTGTATCCATTCGGCCCCATTCAGCCAACTATTTTAAGACGTTTATCCCCATCTAGGTGTTGATTTCTTCCTGGTGAGCGATAGCGAGCCAGCATTATATGAAGAAATCCGGCTTCGCCGGAGACATTTTTCTATCGAAAAATGTACAAATTTAGCCTGCTGTCAAACAAAAATAAAAAATATGCTGGCTCGCTATCCGCTCACACTGCAGTAAAAAATTGACACCTGGATGGGGATAAACGTCTTAAAACAGTAGGCTGAATGGGGCCAAATGGATACAAGCCAGAGCAAGATGGAAAAGGACAGAACAAAAACAGGTCACTCCCCTTAATCTGTATATTTTGTTTGTCATTGCTTTACTAAAACAGATAACATAAATACAAGTAGCACTGTACTTGTTGGTTATTTAGTTAAAATAGGACTTCAGAGGCTATCAACCCTTGTGGAGTAAGTATTAAACCCCCGTCTCAGAACAAATATGAAACGCGGAATTTTGGCCCTATTGGGGCAATACTTTTTAAAAAGCCGTTTTTTTTGTTTTACCACCCAGGGGTATTTGTAGAAAACACCTTTAGTTTTTTTTTTACGTTTTTAACTTCCAACCTCTGCCAAAAGTTTTTTTTTTGTCTTTGGAGTTAAGCTGGTGGTGCAGAAAAGAAAAACTAAAATTTTTTTTTTTTGTGAGGAGGTCGAATATAAGGAAGTGAGGAAGAACTCCCTTATTTTTCTTTTATTGGCCTAAATTCTGGCAAAACCCTCCCTTGCCGGTCCCCCCATCAAATGGCGGTGGATAAAAGTGGGTTTTAAGCCCAACACCAACTGTAAGTCCCCAAGAATAGCATTGTACATTACTGGAGCCCCTCGTTCTTTTTTTTTTCGAGAACCCTCCCCCAGTTCCCCTTTTGGTTGGTTGGGTTAAAGTTTTGTGTTGATTGATCTTAGATTTTAAATATTGGGGGAAATTGTTTGTTCCCCCTTGGAGAAGGAAAGGGAAAGGTTAAGGAACCCAACATAAAAATAATAAAAAATGTTTTTTTTATATTAAGGTACTTTTCCACACTTGAAAAAAAAAATTCATTCAAAACTACACCCAAGGGGGAAATGGCTTTAAAAGAAAGCTGCGCTGGACAACAAATTCCAAGTCCCCCAGACCCGGAAAAAAAAAAGAAATTTTGTTTTTTTATAAGTTTCCCATAACCCCCTTTAAAAAAAATATTGTGGAAATAACTTGTTCCCCACCCCACAAAAAAACGTTTAAAAAGATTGCACAAGATTTTGGGTATCAACCCTTTTTCCCAGGAATACATTTTTACTATATCATTTATCAGTTTATAAGTATAAGTAAGTAGTAGTAGTAAGTATTATTAAGTTAAAGAAAATTAATAGTTTTTAGTGAAAAATTGAGAGTAAAAAAGTAGTAGTAGTGATAGTGTAGTAGTAGTAGTAGTAGTATAGTAGTAGTAGTAGTAGAAGTAATAGTAGTAGTGATAGTAGTAGTAGTGATAGTGTAGCAGTAGTAGTAGTAGAAATAGTAGACGTAGTAGTAGCAGTAGAGGTAGTAGTAGTGTGATTATTATCGTA
>CM064495.1:2902973-2920473 GCA_032716605.1 Paralithodes platypus
GTACACCTTTCGCACATTTTGTCTGTCAATTTTAAGAAACCTTTCGTGCCATTTACGGGGGTTGCTCGATTATTTACGCTGGTCAAGGCGGGGATAGCGAAGCTTGCAAAAATTTTACAGGAGGGGGAAACCAAGCATTGGGCCGGGAAAAATTAGTGTTACCGAACAAAACAAAAATTGTACAAAAATTTAAATCTTTGAAGGGGGGGGGGGGGGGGGCGGGGGGGGGGAGGGGGGGGGGGGGGGGGGGGGTTCTATTTTTTTTTTTCTAAAGCTTTTGATGGCGAGGTATAGGGGAGGGGGGACGGAAACCTAAAAACCAAATATCACGAAAATAAAATGGAAAATAATAAGGACCCCCAAAACCCAATATGATCCAGTTCGTACCCTTAAAAAACTTCATTGCTGCCATGCAAGGGATTTTTTCCAAACATGGTCTTGATGGCTCTGATTTGCTCTCGGTTTGTTGTATTGGGATTTGTTTACAGTTATGGTTGATTAAATATTGTTTTGGTGTGTCCTGTGTTTTTGTGTGTTGTGTGTGATGGTTTGCACAGGGACTGGGGCGTGTTGTTCATGTTTTTTTTGCAGACCATTATAATACCCAAATATTCAATAGCAAAAAACCTTTATTTATGTGTATATATATATATATATATATATATATATATATATTATATTCATACAATGTATTTCATACCATATATATACTATATATGATCATATATATATATGATATATCAGTATATATATACGAGAGAGAGAAGAGGGGAGACGAGAGAAGGGGACGGTTCCCAATCGGAAGGGCAAAAAAACCTGTTGGGGCCCACATATTGATTGGAATTTGTACCACTTAATTCCTTGCCCATGTCCCAACCTATGGTCTTCTCTCTTCTTCTCTCTTCCTTCTCTCGTTCCTCTCTCTCCTCTCTGCTCTTTCCTCTCTCTTCCTCCTTTCTTCTCTCATCTCTTCTCTCTTCTCTCTCAAAAAATATTTAAACAAGATGGCGAAGGGGGGGGGGGGGGACACAATAAATATATAATAACGCTAGTGCATAAATAAAATTTTGAGCTAGGGCCATAAAGGTTGATAGGAGGGTCTTCCAAAAGGAAAAGAAACACGCCAAAAAAATTTTCCTGGTGTTTTATTATGTCATAATTTACATTTTTTACAAACTATCCTATTTTTCAGAAGTATTACTAAAACGTATGATCATTGCTTTTTCTTAGCAATACTACACTCAATACATTATACTACACTATACTACACTCAATACATTATAAAAGAAAACCTTGATAATTGTATGTTGTTGTTTTTTTTATTAGGTGTCAATGAAGGATTACTGTATTATCAAAATGTCTTTAAGGGGAGATTTCCACTTGGAGGATTTTTTTCTGAACCTCTTGCTCCCTCATGTTTAGCCCCATTGCTTTTGAGATTTAAAGACACTTGCCCCATTAGTTTGGCGATTTTAAGAACCCTCGCCCCATTTCTGTCAATTTTAAGACCATTCGTGCCATTTAGGTGTCGATTTTTTCCTGGCGAGCGATAGCGAGCCTGTAATTTAAGGGGCACCGGCCTTCGGCCGGGACATTTTTCTACCGAAAAATTTACAAATTTATCTTGAAAGGGGGTCAAGCGGGAGTAATTTTAAGCTTGATGGAAGTCTAGGGAATCAACTAAAAACCTCCCCTTAAATGAGACTTTTAAGGAGAGGTGTTTACTTTGCTCCTCGACCTACATCAAGCTTTAATAATACCACCTAAACCCCCCTTCAAATTAAACTTCTACATTTTTCGGTACACGTTTCGCTAATAAGCTCCAATAAGTTGTCTTGTTACGCTGCCATGTTCTTTTCTGTATGCCTGCATCCATTAAATGTTTACTCTTCTCGTTAATTACCCCTTTCATTTAACAATAAAGACTAATAGAATAGAATACATTATAGAATGCCTACCGTGAAATGGCCTGGCTTCGGACGGGGGGCTATACTTCGGATATTTCTGGATAAAATTATGTAAACTACAGTTATGGAAAAATGGTTCTGCATTATGGAGAACACCACAGACATACTTGTTTTTTCATAACATCGTGTATTTATCCCAAAACTGCGGTTCATTATATATTTTTCCAGAGTGTCCGAGGTTGGCTCAGTGGTACTGGTAAAATTACGTAACTCCAGACGAGTTACGTAATTTTACCAGTACCACTAGCTAGCAAAGGTATTTGTCTGTTGACATCATTAATGATATTTATGTAGACAGATAGATAGATAGATAGATAGATAGATGAACCCTAACAGTATTAACATTATTTTCCTTTGTAATAGTCTTCAAACCTCATTCTTCTCCCTCACTCACACAATCACTCAGTTACAATTTCATACACTCATGCTAACTTACTCTCACAGCATTATTCACGCACCTCCCACTCACTCTCACTTCCACTCACACTCACTCTCTCACTTTCAATCTCCCTCACACGCACTCATTCACACTGCCATACATATATTTTGTTGTGCACATGTCTACACTCTCACTCATACTGTCACTACCACTCACTCTCACTTTTAATCTTCCTCACACTACACTCATTCACACTAGCATACATTTTAATATTCTCGCTCATATATCTGCACACAGTTTAACATATTGTCGACCTCATATTTTTCACCTGCCCTCCTTCCCTCCCTCCCCCACTCCCTCCATGTCACCCCTCCCACCCCTTCCTTCCCTCCCTCCACCACTCCCTCCATGTCACCCCTCCCACCCCTTCCTTCCCTCCCTCCACCACTCCCACCCCTTCCTTCCCTCCCCTCCCTCCACCACTCCCTCCATGTAACCCCTCCCACCCCGTCCTTCCCTCCCTCCATGTCACCCCTCACCCCTTCCTTCCCTCCCCTCCTTCCCTCCCTCCACCACTCCCTCCCATGTCACCCCTCCCCCCCCTTCCTTCCCTCCCTCCACCACTCCCTCCATGTCACCCCTCCCACCCATTCCTTCCCTCCCCTCCTTCCCTCCCTCCCCCCCTCCCTCCATGTCCACCCCCCCCCCCCCCAAGCAGCTTGTTTGTTATCCCAACTTTAAGATTGGAAAGTTTATTTTAGCCGCTCAAGAAATTTCTCGAGGCTTTTTTTTTTTTTTACATTTCACTTTTTTTTCTCCATGGGTTACATTGTTCTTACACACTTTGTTTTATTATACTTTATCTCTACATTATTATTATTATTATAATTATTATTAAAATTATTTTTATTAGTATTTTATTATTATCTAAATTATATAGCAAATGTCATGTAAAGTCTCTGTAACAATACTTTATCTCTAAATGTTATTATTATTATTATTATTATTATTATTATTAGTAGTAGTATTTTATTATTATCTAAATTATATATCAAATGCCTAGTAAAGTCCCTGTAACAATGGCACGCCCAAACCCTGTCAGTCAAAGGAGTGTACGACGTTAAAAATTGCATCAATATTTATTCTATAAGTTTCTTTATTATATAGATTATAGCTAGACAAATAAATAGATAAATAGATCAACACATTAGATAAATAGATGACGTATGTATATTATTTTCTCCTTTTTTTAGGGGGGTTGGGCGGATAACAATATGACCTAACCATAATGTGGCTTAATCTAATTCTACCCTACACCTAACCTAACCTAGCCTAAAGTACCCAAATCCTAGCTTAGCCTAGCAAACCTAAGCCTACTACCCAAATCCTAACTTAACCTAACCTATACATGTTGTTGTTGTTGTTGATGATGCTTTTATTTTATACTAGCCACTGGGCCTTATCTAAGCTATACAACCCAAATCCTAACTTAACCTAGTAAACCTTAAATCCTTAACCATAATGTACCTTAATCTAATTCTACCCTATACCTAACCTAACCTAGCATAAAGTACCCAAATCCTAACTTAACCTAGTATACCTTAAATCCTTAACCATAATGTACCTTAATCTAATTCTACCCTATACCTAACCTAACCTAGCATAAAGTACCCAAATCCTAACTTAACCTAGCATACCTACAGTAAGCCTACTACCCAAATCCTAACTTAACCTAACCTGTACTACCCAAATCCTAACTTAACCTAACCTATGCTACCCAAACCCTAACTTAACCTAACCTATACTACCCAAACCCTAACTTAACCTCCTAACCTATGCTACCCAAATCCTAACTTAACCTAACCTATACTACCCAAATCCTAACTTAACCTAACCTATACTACCCAAACCCTAACTTAACCTAACCTATGCTACCCAAACCTTAACTTAACCTAACCTGTACTACCCAAACCTTAACTTAACTCGAACCTATGTACCCAAAATCCTAACTTAACCTAACCGATTACTACCCAAATCCTAAACTTAAACCTAAACCTATACTAACCCAAACCCTAACTTAACCTAACCTATGCTACCCAAACCTTAACTTAACCTAACCTGTACTACCCAAACCTTAACTTAACCTAACCTATGCTACCCAAATCCTAACTTAACCTAACCTATACTACCCAAATCCTAACTTAACCTACCCAAACCCTAACTTAACCTAACCTATGCTACCCAAACCTTAACTTAACCTAACCTATGCTACCCAAATCCTAACTTAACCTAACCTATACTACCCAAATCCTAACTTAACCTAACCTATACTACCCAAATCCTAACTTAACCTACCCAAACCCTAACTTAACCTAACCTATGCTACCCAAATCCTAACTTAACCTAACCTATACTACCCAAATCCTAACTTAACCTACCCAAACCCTAACTTAACCTAACCTATGCTACCCAAATCCTAACTTAACCTAACCTATACTACCCAAACCCTAACTTAACCTCCTAACCTATGCTACCCAAACCCTAACTTAACCTAACCTATGCTACCCAAACCCTAACTTAACATAAAACTATGCTTAACACCCAAACCCTAATTAACCTACCCAAACCCTAACTTAACCTAAACCTATGCTACCCCAAACCCTAACTTAACATACCCCAAACCCTAACTTAACCTAACCTATGCTACCCAAACCCTAACTTAACCTACCCAAACCCTAACTTAACCTAACCTATGCTACCCAAACCCTAACTTAACCTAACCTATGCTACCCAAACCCTAACTTAACCTACCCAATCCCTAACTTAACCTAACCTATGCTACCCAAACCCTAACTTAACCTACCCAAACCCTAACTTAACCTAACCTATGCTACCCAAACCCTAACTTAACCTACCCAAACCCTAACTTAACCTAACCTATGCTACCCAAACCCTAACTTAACCTAAACCTATGCTACCCAAACCCTAACTTAACCTACCCAAAACCCGAACTTAACCTAACCTATGCTACCCAAACCCTAACTTAACCTACCCAAACCCTAACTTAACCTAACCTATGCTACCCAAACCCTAACTTAACCTACCCAAACCCTAACTTAACCTAACCTATGCTACCCAAATCCTAACTTAACCTAACCTATACTACCCAAACCCTAACTTAACCTACCCAAACCCTAACTTAACCTACCCAAACCCTAACTTAACCTAACCTATGCTACCCAAACCCTAACTTAACCTACCCAAACCCTAACTTAACCTAACCTATACTACCCAAACCCTAACTTAACCTAACCTATACTACCCAAACCCTAACTTAACCTAACCTATGCTACCCAAACCCTAACTTAACCTAACCTATACTACCCAAATCCTAACTTAACCTAACCTATGCTACCCAAACCCTAACTTAACCTAACCTATATACCCCAAATCCTAAACTTAACCTAACCTGTACTAACCAAATCCTAACTTAACCTAACCTATGCTACCCAAACCCTAACTTAACCTATACTACCCAAACCCTAACTTAACCTAACCTATGCTACCCAAATCCTAACTTAACCTAATCTATGCTACCCAAACCCTAACTTAACCTAACCTATACTACCCAAATCCTAACTTAACCTAGCATATCCTAAGTCCTTAACCTCGAGTGATAGATCTAAACCAAACCTAAGATAACACTTGCCGAATTGATTTTTGGACGAGATAACTGGCGCGAGTAAGCCTACATGCACCTACCCTCCTCACACACATACAAACACATACACAGTCACACACATCTTAGATCACAGACAGCCCTCCCATACCACACACACAGCAGACGTAGCATGTCAATATACATAGGAATGAGGTGGGAACGAGGAGAGCTGGAAGTGGAGGCAAGATGGCGGCATGTTGGGATGTAATTGGGAAGTAAATCAGATTACGGTCAAGGGCACCACACGCACTCACTCACTCACTCACTCACTCACTCACTCACTCACTCACTCACTCACTCACTCACTCACTCACTCACTCACTCACTCACTCACTCACTCACTCACTCACTCACTCTCTCTCTCTTTCTCTCTCTCTCTTTAATATTCGCTGTCTGAATACTTGTTATGGTCATTGATGATTCATAGTGTGCCAGATATTAGTGTTCTTGCGTTTACATTACGTTCTCAATTGACCACTTGCGAGTTTCAGGCTATAAGGAAGTTGGAGCCGTGAACATCGATATTTATGAGAAATGCGATAATAATGTAGGTTTCTGATGGATAGATAGATAGATCAATTTAGTGTTATGTATTTATATATGCATTATGACCGTATTTATGTATTTATATATGCATTATGACCGTATTTATGTATTTATATATGCATTATGACCGTATTTATGTATTTATATATGCATTATGACCGTATTTATGTATTTATATATGCATTATGACCGTATTTATGTATTTATATATGCATTATGACCGTATTTATGTATTTATATATGCATTATGACCGTATTTATGTATTTATATATGCATTATGACCGTATTTATGTATTTATATATGCATTATGACCGTATTTATGTATTTATATATGCATTATGACCGTATTTATGTATTTATATGCAATTATGACCGTATTATGTATTTATAAATGTGTTATGACCGTATTACTGTATTTATATATGCATTATGACCGTATTTATGTATTTATATATGCATTATGACCGTATTTATGTATTTATATATGCATTATGACCGTATTTATGTATTTATATATGCATTATGACCGTATTTATGTATTTATATATGCATTATGACGGTATTTATGTATTTATATGCATTATGACCGTATTTATGTATTTATATAGCATTATGACCGTATTTATGTATTTATATATAAGGTATTATAACCGTATTTATGTATTTATATATAATGTATTATGACCGTAGTTATGTATTTATATATGCATTATGACCGTATTTATGTATTTTATATATGCATTATGACCGTATTTTATTTATATATGCATTATGACCGTATTAATGTATTTATATATGCATTATGACCGTATTTATGTATTTATATATGCATTATGACCGTATTTATGTATTTATATATGCATTATGACCGTATTTATGTATTTATATATGCATTATGACCGTATTTATGTATTATATATGCATTATGACCGTATTTATGTATTTTATATATGCATTATGACCGTATTTATGTATTTATATATGCATTATGACCGTATTTATGTATTTATATATGCATTATGACCGTATTTTAGCTGCTAATTCTGGTAAATATCAAGGTCTACAGCTCCAACTTCCTTATAGAACGAAACCCGCAAGTCAGCAATTATGGCACAACATACTACTTCTTTAACGCTGTGTCACACGAGCGCTTCTTCCGGCAATTGTCTAGGGCTGGTCTGGTAACTTCAATATTTATGTTTTACCAAAATTCCGCCTCCTTACCCCCCAGTCTAATTTCAGATACCAATAAAAAAGAACTCCGAAATATTGCGAACAAAAAAGCTAATCGAAAATTGCCGGGGAAAACGCTCGTGTCAACGCCTTCGCGAGGTGGGCTCCCTTAACCCTCTCCGACATATGACGCGATTGTGAGCCTATTAGGGATACTTTAAAGCCTTTGTTACCATCAGGGGTATTTAGAAACGTTTAGTTTAGTTACTTCAACCTCTGCAGTTGTCTTTGAGTTAGCTGTGGGCAGAAAACTAATTTTGGAGAGGTAATTATAAGAGTGAGAGAAGTCTATTTCTTATTGCTAATCTGACAACCTCTGCGTCATATGTGCGTGAAAGGGTTAAACTCCTTTTAGCAAGATGACACATGACTTCCTGTACTCTGGCAACACCAGGCGATATTACTCAGCTTAATACGGCTTTCTGAGAACCAATTAACACAATTTCGCCCAGTTCCATTCTTAGCTATATAAAACTTGTCTAATAATAGCTTAAAATAAATACAAACATGCACCATCGTACTGAGAGGGTTAAGACAACAATTGGTGCCGCCACAGCCTCAGCATGTCCGATGCCTTTTATTAATGACTTCATATGGACTACAACGGAAAATCCAAACATCTTGCAAGGTCCTATCAATTTCATTTTAAAATGTCTACTGTTTCCACCTGTCGATTTTGGATGGCGTAGTTGAACAAATATAAACTATTGAACAAGCTCAACAAACATCTGCACTTTTTTCTCGAGCCACTTAACACACAGCTCGAACACAATATCCCATTTGTGAACTAGCCTATCAACTCAACCAGACACTCCTCTCGGCTGCTTGAGAAACCCAATTTGCATATATCTCTCTTAATTGCATCTAATTATCTGTTGATGTGTTTGTTTTTTGTTGTTAAGCTTGATGAGTTGTGTTTGTTGTTAGGCAGGTATTTAAATATAACCAGGATGCCTTTTTCTTCACACACACACATATGGAAAACTGCTATGGGCGAAAGTTGAATTTTTCCAAATTACAGGGTCGTTATCGATCGACCAGAAAAAAATCGACATCTGAATGGGGAGAAGCATTATATTATCGCCAAACTAATGGGGTGAACCGCTTTTTATCGCCAAACTAATGCCGTGAAACGTCTTAAAATCTCCAAACTAATGGCGCGAACCAGGGGAGATAAAAAAAAAAAAAAAATCAGACCAAATAGGGTGAAGAAATGTTGAACCATGTGTGGGATTGTGGGCTTGTTGGGAGAATCTTAATTTTATCTTTGCAGAACAAGTTTGAGGCTTGTTAGAATGAAGTTTTTGAATGGGTCAGAGATATCCTGGTTTGCTTTTGGTCTGGAGTTTATTCTTTGTGTTTGTCTGTGTGTGTGTGTGTGTGTGGGTTTTGTTTGTGTGTTGCTGTTGTTGTTGCTGTTGTTAGTTGCCGTAGTAATGTTTTAGCTGTGATTATATATACTGTATATACAGTATATATATATATATATATATATATATATATATATATATATATATATATATCTATATCTATATCTATATATATATATATATATATATATATACTGTATATAAGACAGGCAGGCAACGAGAAGTATAATATTAAAGGCACAAGTATAGATAAAATCAATAATGAAGCTAGGAAACCAAGCAATAGCAGGAGACAGTGTATGCAAACACATAATATAGTAAAGACAAATGCTAACCTTGGCAAATAAGATGAGTACAAAGATGAGAGAGAGAGAGAGAGTGAGTGAGGATAAGTGAGCGTGTGTGTGTGTGTGAAAGAGAGAGAGAGAGAGAGAGAGAGAGAGAGAGAGAGAGAGAGAGAGAGAGAGAGAGAGAGAGAGAGAGAGAGAGAGAGAGAGTGAGGATAAGTGAGCGTGTGTGTGTGAAAGAGAGTGAGAGAGAGAGAGAGTGAGAGTGAGTGAGCGTGTGTGTGTGTGTGTGAAAGAGAGTGAGTGAGAGAGAGAGTGTGTGTGTGTGTGTGTGAGAGAGAGAGAGAGAGTATGGAGTGCTGAGATAATAGCTTATCAACCAGCACACTCATGGAATAAAAAGCCCTGAATTAATTATGCAGGCCGAGTTTTGCAGGAGCCTATTTTTGGTGGCGTAATATGATCCATTTATAATTTGACAGGAAGAGTTTATCATATTTTTGGTGGCGTAATATGATCCATTTATAATTTGACAGTAAGAGTTTATCATATTTTTGGTGGCGTAATATGATCCATTTATAATTTGACAGTAAGAGTTTATCATATTTGACAGTAAGAGTTTATCATATTTGACAGTAAGAGTTTATCATATTTGACAGTAAGAGTTTATCATATTTGACAGTAAGAGTTTATCATATTTGACAGTAAGAGTTTATCATATTTGACAGTAAGAGTTTATCATATTTGACAGTAAGAGTTTATCATATTTGACAGTAAGAGTTTATCATATTTGACAGTAAGAGTTTATCATATTTTTCTCGACTGAGGAGCTACAAAATGTCTTCATTATGATTATGTTCTTCAAAATATCCTTCTTCCTTTCAATATCCAAGAGATTATAAGACTACTTTCCCATCTGCAAGCAGGTCTACAGTACTCCATCATGTGTGATAGCATACCGTGTGTGTGTGTGTGTGTGTGTGTGTGTGTGTGTGTGTGTGTGTGTGTGTGTGTGTGTAATAATAATAATAAAAAAGTAGAAGTGCCGCTTTGTCCCAAATCAAAACGACTACTACTTGGATATGCGTTCTTGTAATTACCCAAGTCAAAATTACGATTACAAAAGTGACCTCCATTTCAGCAGCGCATCCAATACCATCAGACCGTCGCACATATATACTGTATATTTATATATATTTATATATTTGTGTTTGTTTTCGAAACGCGAGAGATTAAGGGGGGTCACCGTTTTTTTTTTTTTTATCTTTCTCTCCTTTTCTCTCTTTCCCAGGCTTGTATCCATTCGGCCCCATTCAGCCAACTGTTTTAAGACGTGTATCCCCATACAGGTGTTGATTTCTTCCTGGCGAGCAATAGCGAGCCAGCATTGTATGGAGAAATCCGGCTTCGCCGTAGACATTTTTCTATCGAAAAATGTACAAATTTAGCTTGCTGTCAAAACAAATATATATATATATGCTGAGGAGAATATTGACACATGGATGGGGGTAAAGGTCTTAAAACAGTAGGCTGAATGGGGCCGAATGGATACAAGCCAAAGAGGGAGGGAGAGAAAGAGAAACAAAAGCGAGGTAGGCTCCCTTAAGCTACACTATAAACCAGCCCCCTTCCATTCGAGAAGACAATGGAATATTCATGCAGGTATGTGTATATATGTAAACAAAACGCCTACCTTCCTTTATTGTGTATGCGAGTGGGTTTTTTTTTTTTTTTTTTTTTTTTTTTTTTTTTTTTTTTGCGAACATTTGAGTCCCTTCCAATCCGTTCCAATTCGCCCACCTTTAAGGGGAGATATCCACTTGAGGGATTTTTTCTGGACCCCTTTCTCCCTCATGTTTAGCCTCATTGCTTTTGATATGTTAAGACATTCGCACCATAATTAAGAACTTTCGCCCCATTTCTGTCAATTTTAAGACCTTTCATGCAATTTAGGTGTCGATGTTTTCCTGGCGAGCGATAGCGAGCCTGTAATTTAAGAGGAACCGGCCTTTGGCCGGGAAATTTTTCTACCGAAAAATGTACACATTTATCTTGAAAGGGGGCCTAGAGGGTGTAATTTTAAGCTTAACGGAGGTCTAGGGAACTAACTAAAAACCTCCCCTTAATTCCCCCTGGCAAAATGTTTCCTTGCGTTTTCTTTTGTGCTATTCGAGTGCATAGAAAATGGCAAATCGAGCAATATACCATATGGATATTAGACTATAACCACGCTCTCTCTGCTACAGTTGTATTGTTACCTCCACCAACGAATATGGACGGAGATTATGGTTGTCGCCTCCGTTTGTCTGTCAATTAGATATCTCACAAAGCTATGAACCGATTTTTATGAGAATTGGAAGGCAGACCACGGAAAAAGTGACATAATTTTTGGGGCGATCAATATATTATGATCCGATTTTCACGATACTATTTTATAAACGTTCGCTCATGTGGTATGGTAATGTTAAGACTATTTGTGCGATTTAGATGCCGATTTACTCCTGGCAAGCGATAGCGAGCTGGCAATTTAGGAGCAACGGGAAAGTGCACACACACTTATCTCGAAGGAGGGTCTTGGGGGTATATTGTTAAGGGGAGATTTCCACTTGAAGGACTTTTTTTCTTGACTCCTTTCTCCCTAAAGTTTTGCCTCATTGGTTTTGAGATTTTAAGACGTTCGTCCCATTATTTTGGCGATTTTAAGAACTTTCGCCCAATTTCTGTCAATTTTAAGAACTATCGTGCCATTTAGGTGTCGATTTTTTCCAGGCGAGCGATAGCGAGCCTGTAATTTAAGAGGAACCGGCCTTCGGCCGGGAAAATTTTCTACCGAAAAATTTAAAGATTTATCTTGAAAGGGGGTCAAGGGGGTGTGATTTTAAACTTGATGGATGTCCAGGGAACAAACTAAAAACCTCCCCTTAAGCTTGATGGAGGTCGAGGTAGGAAATTAAAACGATAATAATACAAATAATAATATATACAAATGAACAAATAAATTAAAAGCCTCCCCTTAAGCTTGATAGAGGTCGAGGTAGGAAATTAAAACGATAATAATACAAATAATAATAATAATAATATATAAATGAACAAATAAATAAAAGCCTCCCCTTAACCCTTTCTGTAACGGTACCGTTCATTTAAGGGAACGTGGGTGGGCCGGTTTTATGGACAACTTTCTCCCTTGTGTTTAGCCGCCCCATTATTTATGAGATTTTAAGACATTTGGCCCATTATTGTGACGATTTTAACACCTTTCGCCCCATTTAGTAGTCGATATTTAGACCTTTCGTGCTATTTAGGTGTCGATGTTTTCCCTGGCGAACGATAGTGAGCCTGTAATGTTGGAAGAACCGGCCTTCGGCCGGGAAATTTTTCTACCAAAAAATGTACAAATTAATATAGAAAGGGGATGTAATGGATGTTTTTTTTTGTTTTATTTGATGGAGGTCTAGGGAGGAAACTAGACAAAATTATGAATACATGAACAAATCTCCCAAAAAGTTAACCATCTCCCCTTAACTTCATTTTGCCTACAATTAGACGATCTTGTTCAGTTTCAAAACGGCCTCCAACAATTAGCAGGCTTAGAACTATCTCACTTAACCCTATTTACTACCACAGATCCTTCCTAAACTACACAAAGATCCTCTAAATATAACTAGAATTAAATTAAAAAGACGTCGCTGGCACAGAAGGGGTTAATGGAGGCCTAGACTGGGTAGCCGAGTTCTGCAACACCCTATAAATGCATCCCCTTGCAACACCGGCCACCACATACGGTACAGAAGGGGTTAATGGAGGCCTAGACTGGGTAGCCGAGTTCTGCAACACCCTATAAATGCATCCCCTTGCAACACCGGCCACCACATACGGTCTATCCGGATTATTCTTCCAACCACAGCCTAGAACACTGATAAATGTCATATGTGGTGGTGAAATGTTACCTCACTATACCTCCAGCTAATCTCTCTCTCTCTCTCTCTCTCTCTCTCTCTCTCTCTCTCTCTCTCAACTCGGCTCTCTCTATTCTCTCCTCTCTCTCTCTCTTCCTCTCTTCTCCCCTCCTCTCTCTCTCTCTCTCTCTCTCTCTCTCTCTCTCTCTCTCTCTCTCTCTCTCTCTCTCTCTCTTCCTCTATCCCTCCACTAACCCAGCACAGTCTCAGAGAACTTATACAACCAGAGGGGGCAGCATTAGTAGTATTCACGTGTCAGTGGCTCTATTCAGGGGTGGGTGAGCTCTAAGGGGGGCCACCGATTTTTTTTTATCTTGTCCTCCCTTTCTCTCTTTCCATGGCTTGTATCCCTAATGGAGACATTGAGTTTTGGAAGCATTGAAAGTAAAACGGTTTTCTCTGCCACAATTAAAGATGGTAGAGAGATAAGAAGATAGGTGATTTATGGCCTCCTTACGTGAATTTGGGAGTTCCTGCTGTGAGTGATTTCGTGGAAGTCTAGTTGAATAGAGTAATGTAGAGTCGTCAGCATCTGAGTGAATGGGGCTGGAGGTGCAATTGAGAAGGTCGTTAATGAATAATAGGAAAAAAATTGGAGATAGAACAGAACCCTGAGGAACACCGGAGTTGATAGGTTGAGGAAGTAAACGATGGCTGCCTACAACCGCAGCTATAGAACGGCCGGAAAGGAAATTAGAGATAAAGGCATAGATAGAGGGATAGAAACCGAAGGAGGGTAGTTTGTAAATGAAAGATTAGTGCCAGACTCTAATGAAGGCCCTTCGATATGTCTAGCGCAACAGAAAAAGTCTCACCGAAGCCACGAATGGAGGATGACCGAGAGTTAGTAAGAAGATCACCAGTAGAGCGGCCCTTAAGGGGAGGTTTTTAGTTTGGTCCCTAGATATCCTTTACGCTTAAGATTACACCCCCTTGAGCCCCTTTCAAGATAAATTTGTACATTTTTCGGTAGAAAAATTTCCCGGCTGAAAGCCGGTTCCTCTTAAATTACAGGCTCGCTATCGCTCGCCAGGATAAAATCGACACCTAAATGGCACGAAATGTTTTAAAATTGACAGAAATGGGTTGAAAGTTCTTAAAATAGTCAAAATAATGGGGCAAACGTCATAAATTTAGAAAAAAACAATGGGGCTAAACATGAGGGAGAAAGGAGTAAAGAAAAAAATCCCTCAAGTGGACATCTCCCCTTAAGGAAGCCATACTGGCGGTCTGAGAGTAGGTTATGGATAGATAAATGCTTAAGAAATTTTGAGGTAAGAATAGTTTCAAAAAAATTAGAGATGCAAGAAAATATAGATAGTTTGTATTATTTTTATTATGTGGATGAGGGATACAAAAGGCAGAACTGCCTGTGACGAGCGCCTCCCTCAGAGTTGAAAGAATGACAGGGCCAACATCAAGGAACGCCTGGACACACGGAGTTTGAAGCAATATAAGTCATATACAAACACATACTCTTTTTTTGTCTCACAGTAAATATTTAGACAACTGGAAAAAAAAATCCCGAAAAAACAAAGAAACAAAACAACTAACACACACATTCACCTACCCACCCCCCCAGCTCACGGACATAAACAAACACGTACTCTCGTTTTCTGTGTTTGTATGTATGGTACACTTTTAAAAAGATTCCCCTAGTTTTACGAGTCAAGGACAGGCAACACCAACGCTGTAATTTCAACACTCACAAACTCAGTTAACACACCACGATTTACTAGTTATTTGCTGTCTCAGTTTCGTATTTGTCTTTTTTTCTTTTTGAAGCATTACAGGCAACAAGGTTATCTCTGCCCCAATTGGAAATGGTAGTTAGATCAGAAGATAAATGTTGTATGGCTTCATTACGTTTGTTTTTGAGGGATTGCTGGCTGGGGCGTTCTGGAAAACGAATTGAATTGTGTAAGGTAGAGTCGTCTGCATATGAATGGATAGGATTTGAGGTTCAGTTAAGAAGATCATTTATGAAAATTAAAAAGAGTATTGGAGATAGGACAAAACCATGAGGAACACCGAAGTTGATAGGATGAGGAAGTGAACGATGGCTGTCCACAACCGCAGCTATGGAACGGCCGGAAAGGAAATTAAAGACAAAGGCATACTGTAGATAGAGGGATAGAAACCGAACGAGGGTAGTTTAGAAATTAGACATTTGTGCCAGACTCTATTGAAGGCCTTCTATATGTCTAGCGCAATAGAAAAGGTCTCGCCGAAGTCGCTACCTATTATTAGTATTATTATATATTGTTTACACACATAAACTCCCACACTTACACAATTGAAGAGAGAGAGAGAGAGAGAGAGAGAGAGAGAGAGAGAGAGAGAGAGAGAGAGAGAGAGAGAGAGAGAGAGAGAGAGAGAGTGGGAGTGAGAGAGCGAGAGAGTTAGTGAGTGTGTGCTGTGTTAGTGGAGAAAGAGAGAACGAGAGAGAGAGTTAGTGAGTGAGAGTGTGCTGTGTTAGTGGAGAGAGAGAGAGAGAGAGAGAGAGAGAGAGAGAGAGAGAGAGAGAGAGAGAGAGAGAGAGAGAGAGAGAACAAAAATTACATAGATACTCTGGTCACACAGACCATACGATCCCAGCGATGTGGTTATGCAGCATAGGAAGGATCTGTGGTACCGGTAGTTGATAAAAGGGTGGATTGAGATATGTTGAAGCCTTACTATTACTAGAGGTCGTTCCTAAGCTGAATAAAATCGTCTCCTAGTAGCCAGAAGAGGATAAAATACGGACGTCCCTGGTACTGAACGGGTACTATGTTATGATCCCTAGTTTGCAATGTAATATAAATGTCTGAAAATGTCTCCCCTTAACCCTTTCACCACCATTGCGTCGTTTTCATCATATTCTGGTTACTATTAGACGATTTTCTTTAGTATATAATGAACCTCTCCGACTCATAGGGGTAAATACGATCTCAATAAACCCTTCTAGTAACACAGGTCCTTCCTAAACTGCAAACAATCCTCTAAATTTAGCCAGAATCATGGGTAAAAAGATGTTTCGGTACAGAAGGGGTTAAGATCGCATGTATAGAAGCTCGGTCGTCTGCTAGGGGGAATTGGATACCTCGTCTCTCTTTCTCCCTATACAGATACGATCCGAGATATTTTTTGTTTTTCCCCTTTGGCTTACGGGTTCTCTATAGATATTAAGGGAGGTGACCTGTTTTTTTGTTTTCTTCCTCTTTGGCTTACGGCCGTTCTCTGTAGGTATTAAGGGGAGATGGGTCGTTTTTCTGGTCCACCTTCTTCCTGAAATTTAGCCCCATTAGTTTTCAGATTTTATGACGTTCGGTCTATCAGTTTGGCGATTTTAAGCCCCTTCGACCCATTTATTTGTCAATATTAAGACTTTTCGTATCATTTAGGTGTCGATTTTATCCTGGCGAACGATATAGAGCCTGTAATTTAAGAGGAACCGGCCTTTGGCCGGGACATATTTTTGTCGAAAAATTTACAAATTTATCTTGAAGGAGGGTCTTGAGGGCTGTTTTTCTATGCTTGATAAAAATCTAGGGAGGAGACTAAAAAAAAATATATATATATATATATATATATATATATATATGAACAAATACCCCCCCCCCCCCCTTAAGGCTGGAGAAACTGTAATCCTTCCTCCCGGACTTCTTTTGTAGTAAGACTAGTACCAGGAGTGCGTTGGTTATATTTTTGTAGTAAGACTAGTACCACGAGTGCGTTGGTTATATTTTTGTAGTAAGACTAGTACCACGAGTGCGTTGGTTATATTTTTGTAGTAAGACTAGTACCAGGAGTGCGTTGGTTATATTTTTGTAGACTAGTACCACGAGTGCGTTGGTTATATTTTTGTAGTAAGACTAGTACCACGAGTGCGTTGGTTATATTTTTGTAGTAAGACTAGTACCACGAGTGCGTTGGTTATATTTTTGTAGTAAGACTAGTACCACGAGTGCGTTGGTTATATTTTTGTAGTAAGACTAGTACCACGAGTGCGTTGGTTATATTTTGTAGTAAGACTAGTACCACGAGTGCGTTGGTT
>CM064495.1:2922973-2935473 GCA_032716605.1 Paralithodes platypus
GTTTTTCTAATGTAATTCTAATGGATGTTTTTCTAATGTAATTCTAATGGATGTTTTTCTAATGTAATTCTAATGGATGTTTTTCTAATGTAATTCTAATGGATGTTTTTCTAATGTAATTCTAATGGATGTTTTTCTAATGTAATTCTAATGGATGTTTTTCTAATGTAATTCTAATGGATGTTTTTCTAATGTAATTCTAATGGATGTTTTTCTAATGTAATTCTAATGGATGTTTTTCTAATGTAATTCTAATGGATGTTTTTTATTTAATTTGATGGAGGTCTAGGGAGGAAACTAGAAAAATAACGACTACATGCAAAAATCGCCCAAAAAGTGAACCAGGGAGAGGGAGGGGAGTGAGATGGAGGATGGTTGTGTAATCATATGTATACAGAATTATATTAAAACGTATATTTATTGATTATTTACAAGAATATACCGAATGTACTTTAGCATGTATGTAGTTGTGCTTCATGTGTTGTCCATGAAAACACTACAATTTGCAAACAAATATTTGGTATGCAATCTGTTTGTCCTCATTTGCTGTCATCCATTCTAAACTTTGCTCACCTTTGTTATATTTAATATATCATATATATACAGTAGATATGTGTGAGTTGGTATTTTGTTTTTGTGTGTTCATTGTTTTCTGTTGTGTTGTCCCTATTCTGGCTCTGTCTTGAGTCACCACCACCCCCCCAAAAACAAAATAGGAAAAGTGGGGATTGGGCCTGAGTATATATATTATATATGCCGGTATATATATATAAATAAACATACATATGGTTGCTCCACCAGCCTGTAATTTAAGCCTGCTTGCAAAACACTCCAAAACTATGAACCACCAGCTTGCTTCCCATGTCGACTGTCTCACGTGCTTGGAGTATTTTTTGTTATTTTTTATTTTTTATTTATTTTTATACGGGGTGGGGGGGGGGGGGACGCGAATCATTTAATCAAAGCTATCAGTTCCCTCAGTCATTATATATAGTGTGTACTCGGAAATCGCTCACTATTTAATTTGACTTTACCTAATCCGAGAGGAACTACTTATATAAATAACCCTACAAAAACAAAAACAGTTACGCATCTCCCCAAAATTATCATGAACACAGAAGCCTTGTAGAATTTCCATCGAAAAAGTGGAAATGAGATGCCGACGTGCTTACAATCCCGTGAAGCAGATGGTTAATACGGTAGCTGACGTCATGGTACTATAACATGATAGTACCTCCTACTTTTTACTATTCCGATAAGAAAATGGGAAATTAATAGTGAGAAACAGATAGCCACATAATGATAGAGTAAGAGTGCATTATAATATACAAGTGAACATTATTATAATCATAGGAATAATTTTAGCTCATAATAACAATAACAAAGCTAAGTGGATTGATATTATTACTATTAATTGATAATTATAATTAGTAATGTATAATTAATAATGGGAGGCTAAACCTTTGACCCCCAAGTCAGCCTGTATAAGAGATTGTGTTTCTGGCATTATACCATCTTATTACCAATGGAAATACTAAGACTCGCTGAAAAAAAATCAGATCTCTATGTGCGTACACGAGCGCGCGAGCGCAGAATTCCATTGCACTATTTGTAAAATCATCTAGTCACTGAAAATTGTTCAAATTTCCCGTAATTTTTGTATGGCGTATCCTACAAGCATCCCCTACAACGTGGGGTTTTCATTTACCCATATTGAATAATAGAAGGTGCTGACAAAAAATATATAATATATATATATCTTTTGGTTAGAGCAATTTTAGACATGAAATATAGGTCGAATCTCGGAATATTTCGGCGAAACGGCCATTATCTAAACGTATATAGCCCTATTTATAGTGTGTAGAAGGGGAACGAATTCTAGCAATACAAAAAAAATTAGTTAGACTCAGAAGTGCCAAAATATGATCTCTGGCTAATGAAATGCTTAGATTTTCAAGGAATTTTCAAGGATTTGGGGGAGAATGTATTAGTTTGTCCTCCTATGAAAGCGGTTTCTTTTACAGGCGGTCGTAGAATACGGAGTTTGATGGCAAACTAAATTAAAAAATCTGGAGATACCAGACCTCAGGAAGGATTATCCAACCTTTATCCACCAAATTCCATGATATTGGGGTCCCCTCAGAGGGGGGCTAGGGATGTAATATGGGTGTTTATGCCCTCATATGATTATTTCTATTGCTTACAGAAGCCTTTTAGACAAAAGACACAAACAAAAATGTTTGGTGGCTGAAGGCAAAATATTTCGTTTTTTGGGGGGCGTGGGCGAACCCCCACCCCGGGGGGTTATGGATGTGATATGTTTTTTTGTTCCCTCCTATGCTATTCTCCTATGTTGAAAGAAGCATTTTAGAAAAAGAACAACAACATTTGAAATTTTGATTTTCGGGCCTCATCCTTGGTTCAGCCTACCCTTAGCATGTGTGTCAATGAAATCCTAATGCAGGTGCCAATTCAACTTGACATATAGTGTGTTATATATTAACCCCTTCTGTACTAGCGACGTGTGCTATATTTTATTCTAGCTATATTGAGACAATATTATGCAGCTTAGGAAGGATCTGTGGTAGTTTAAAGGGTTGGTTGAGATCGTTTGAATCTTTAATATGACTAGAGGTTCTTCCTAAGCTGAATAATATCGTCTAATAGTTGCCATAATATGATGAAAAGGACGTCACCGGTACTGTACGGGTTATACCAAGGTCTATATAGACCTTGGGTTATACTACCTAACATAACACATAGCCAGCGGCAAAAGGTAAATATCTTACATGCTTACATAGGAATACATGTGTCATCTAGTGGGCATCAATACCTTTTAACCCCTTCAGTGCCATGACGCCTTTTTACCTTTGATTGTGGCTAAAATAAGTTGATTTTATAGTTTAAGAAGGACCTATGTTACTAAGAGGTATTATTGAGATTGTATTTACCCATTTCAGTCGTATAGGTAGATTAAAAATTAAACAACATCGTCTAATAGTAAGCAGAATAGGATGGAAATTGCGTCATGGTGGTGAAGGGGTTAAGAAGTTGATTTGGCTGACAAATGGACGACATGACGTAACTATCACCAAGCAACCAGTAGCACTGAAAAACTTAAGGGGGGTCACCTTCTTTTGTTATCTTTCTCTCCTTTTCTCTGACTTGTATCCATTTGGCCCCATTCAGCCAACTGTTTTAAGACGATTATCCCCATCCAGGTGTCGATTTCTTCCTGGCGAGCGATAGCGAGCCAGCATCGTATGGAGAAATACGGCTTCGCCGGAGAAATTTTTCTATCAAAAAATTTACAAATTTAGCTTGCTGTAAAACAAAAATATATATATGCTGGCTCGCTACCGATCGCCAGGAAAATATTGACACCTGGATGTGGGTAAACATCTTAAAACAGTAGGCTGAATGGGGCCGAATGGATACAAGCCAAAGAGAGAGGAAGAAAAAGAGAACAAAGCGAGGTGGGTCCCCTTAACAACAGTGTTCCTGATGATCGGGTTACCCCAAACTAACACCAAACACCACTACATTCATCTGACAAATTACAGCACTGCCCTCAATTGTACAGCTGGGGCGAGGTTTGTTTACATGTATTTAGACTTTGTGTTTGTTTGGGAGGGAAAGTACGGAGAGGAAGTTTGTTTGGGAGGGAAAGTACGGAGAGGAAGTTTGTTTGGGAGGGAAAGTACGGAGAGGAAGTTTGTTTGGGAGGGAAAGTACGGAGAGGAAGTTTGTTTGGGAGGGAAAGTACGGAGAGGAAGTTTGTTTGGGAGGGAAAGTACGGAGAGGAGGTTTTAATACAGTATCCCCTACTACTTCTATTAAACCCCTCGAAGCTCTGACGCGTTTTAGCAGTTTATGTTTGGCTATCATTAGACGATTTTGTGCAGCTTAGGAAGGATCTGTGGGTATTTAAAGGGTAAATACTATCTCAATCAACCCCCTGACTTCCATATGCCCGTCCTAATCTGAATAAAACCGTCAAATAATAGCCAGAACACAAAAACAAAAGTGCGTCATCGATCCTCAGAGGGTTAATTAAGGGTGGTGTATGGGAAGTAGGGAGAGGACAAAATAATAGAAGTAAGAAGGGAGGAGATAAAGCAATAACAGAAAAGAGTAATGGTGGAATAGAATAAGGAAGAGGTCAAAACTAACACCCTCCACAATACTGCTACATGCAACTGACAAATTACAACAATGCCTTTACAGCTGGTGAGAGGTTTGTTTACATTTGTTTAAGCCGGAGTCACACGAGCCATTTTTCGAGCAATTTTTACGGGCAATTATGGTCTGGAAGCTTCAAAAATTACATTTTATCAGAATTCAGCCACCTAACATAATCTACCTTCAGTCTAGTTACCGATACCAGTGCGAAAATGTTCCGAAATTACACGAGAAAAAACTTGTTCATGGAAAATTGACGGAAAAAGCGCTCGTGTGACAGCGGCTTTATGCTTTGTTTTGTTTGGGATGAGGAGGAATAGGGGAAAGAAAGGGGAAGAAGCACTAAAAGTAAAACGAGTAATGGAGGAGTATAATATGGAAAAGGGCAACTAGAAGATACAACAATGATCGGACTATCTCACTCAACCCTTTTTTACTACCACAGGTCCTTCCTAAACTGCATAAAACCGTCTACATTTAGCTAGAATAAAATAAAAAAGACGTCGCCGGTACAAAAAAGGTTAAGAATAAATTTTGGCTTTTTGATTGTACGAGCTCTTCCTTCTCGAATGCATAAAATAAACTTGTGGACAGAATACATGATTCAATAAACTTGTGGACAGAATACATGATTCAATAAACAAAATCTCCTATGCAAATACGGTGTTTATGTTGACGTTTTATGTCCAGTTAAATTATTATGAGGAATTATCCGAATTTTGAATATATAATGAGGCAGCCGAAAGCATATACTATTACTATTCACCAATGATATATCAAGTACCTATAATGGTAGAATGATAATCTGCATATATAATTTAAGGGGAGGTTTTTGGTTTCTCCCTCGACCTCCATTAAGCTTAAAAAAGAAAAATACCCCCAAGAACACCCTTCAAGATATATGTGTACCGCTAGCGAGTTTCAAGCTATAAGGAAGTTGAAGCCGTAAACAACGATATCAAACAGAAATGAAAACATAATGTAGGTTTGTGATGGGTAGAAAATATGTTAAATTGAGGATTATAATTGTGTATTGATGTACTACAACCGTATTTCAGCCGTTAACTGGGAGGTCACAAATGTCCACTTACTCTAGGTTCCTATTAGAACAGGTTTCTCTTCCCGTCTATTTCTGCCCGGGAATCGAACCTAGGATTGATTTTATTTTTTCCCGTACGTAATAACCACAGCATAGCTGGTACCCCGAAAATAATGAATAAATAAATATCTATCTATTGCCGGACGCCTTACTCCTCTTAATGAGGGTGGCCATACACAGAAGGCCCCCAAGTGGACCTATCCCCTGTAGGAGGGACAACCCATGCCAGTTTACTGAAGGACTTTATATATATATATATATATATATACAGTATACAGTATATATATATATATATATATATATATATATATATATATATATATATATTATTATATATATATATATATATATATATATATATATATATATATATATATATATATATATATATATATATATATATATATATATATATATTATATATATATATATATATATATATATATATATATCTATATATATATATATTAATTCCCATAAACATTTTATGAATATCCCTTCAAGACAAGCTGTGAACAGCTTGGGTGAGATTGTGTCTCCCTGCCTCACTACTTTCATATGCGCTCTGCAGTTGGCAAGATCAGGCAACAAATGATGATAAATTTACTATAACCAGACAGGACCCCCCCCCCCCCTCCCCCCCTCCCGTAGGTATAATGTAGACATCTTCATTCAGAGTGGACCCGCTCCATGTCTAATTGGTTATCAGTGTCAGCCCAACCACAGGGGGGCACGGACGTATATTATCCCTGTCAGTATCATGAGTCCAGTTTTAAGGGGAGATGGGTCGTCTTTCTGGACACCTGTCTCCCTCATGTTTAGCAATTTTTAGACCTTTCATCCCTTTTCATTGTCATTCGTGTTATTTATTTATTTTCCTGGCGAGCAATAGCCAGCCTGTAATTTAGGAAAAATCGACCTTTGGCCGGGACATTTTTCTATCGAAAAATGCACAAATTTATCTAGAAGGGGAATATTGGGAATGTTTTTTTAAGATTGATGGAGGTCTAGCGAGGAAACTAGAAATATAAAAAATAAATGTAAAAATCGACCAGAAATATTAACCTTTCCCTCCTTAACCCTCTCCGACATATGACGCGATTTTGAGCCTATTGGGGATACTTTAAAGCCTTTGTTACCATCAGGGGTATCTAGAAACCTTTAGTTTAGTTACTTCAACCTCTGCAGTTGTCTTTGAGTTAGCTGTGGGCAGAAAACTAATTTCGGAGAGGTAATTATAAGAGTGAGAGAACTCTATTTCTTATTGCTAATCTGGCAACCTCTGCGTTATATGTGCGTGAAAGGGTTAATATTGATTTAGACCAACCACGGGGGAGCAGGGATTTATCTGTACCCTTTCAGTACCATGAGTTCAGTTTTAATATTAATTTAAATATCATTATACGATTATTATACGATTATTATGAAAGGTGGGGATTGGGCCTGAGTATATAGATAGATAGACGATTGTATTAATGTTAGGAAGGACGTATTGGGATCGGAAGGGTAACTGAGATCATTATACCCCTTTGATGCTTACAAGTTCTTCATAAGCTATCTAATATTGACTAAAGTTAGCCAAAATACAATGAAAATTAACCCCTTCTGTACCGGCGACGTCTGTTTAATCTTATTCTAGCGATATTTAGACGATTTTATGAAGCTTAGGGAGGATGCATGGTAGCGACAAGAATTAATTGAGATAGTCTGTAGCCTTTTCATTGGTATACATCCTTCCTAAGCTGAATAATATCATCTAATAGTTGCCAGGATATAATGAAAAGCAAAGTCACCGGTACAGAAGGGGTTAAGGGGGACCACTTCGTTTTCGCTCTCTCTCTCTCTCTCTCTCTCTCTGGGTTGTATCCATTCAGCCCCATTCAGCCTACTATTTTAAGACGTTTATCCCCATCCAGGTGTCGATTTGTTACTGGTGAGCGGTAGCGATATTTTTAAAGATGTTTTTGACAGCAGGCTAAATTTGTACATTTTTTCGATAGAAATATTTCTCCGGCGAAGCCGGATTTCTCCATACAATGCTGGCTCGCTATTGCTCGCCAGGAAGAAATTGACACCTGGATGGGGATAAACGTCTTAAAACAGTAGGCTGAATGGGACCGAATGGATACAAGCCAGACAAAGAGAGAGAAGGAGAGAAAAAAGCAGGTGACCCCCCTTAAAGCAGGTGAACCCCCTTAAAGCAGGTGACCCCCCTTAAAGCAGGTGACCCCCCTTAAAGCAGGTGAACCCCCTTAAAAGATATATTTGGTCATGAGCGTCGAGCCAACCACAGTGAGCCAGGAATTTATGGCGACTTAAGGGGAGATGGGTCGTTTTTCTGGTCCACCTTCTCCCTCATGTTTAGCCCCATTACTGTGCAGATGTTATGACGTGCGGCCCATTAGTTTGGCGATGTTAAGACTTTTCGCCCGATTTCTTTGTCAATATTAAGACTTTTCGTGTCATTTAGGTGTCGATTTCTTCCTGGCGAGGGAGATCGAGCTTGTTATTTAAATTAAATCGGCTTGGACATTGTTCTACCAAAAATTGTACAAATTTATCTTGAAGGAGGGTCTGGGGAGGGGGGGGGGGGGGGGGGGGGGGGGGGGGGGGGGGGGGTAAGCTTGATGGAGGTCTAGGGAGGAAAGTACAAAATAATACAAATATACATAAATGAGGAAATACATACGCCGGTACAGAAATAATGCATAGTTGCGGGGAGATCTCCACTTGAGGGATTTTTTTCTTGACCCCTTTCTCCCTCATGTTTAGCCCCATTGCTTTTGATATTATAAAACGTTTGTCCCCATTAGTTTAGCGATTTTAAGAACTTTCACCCCATATTAAGACCTTTCGTGCAATTCAGGTGTCGATTTTATCCTGGCGAGCGATAGCGAGCCTGTAATTTAAGAGGAACCGGCCTTCGGCCAGGAAATTTTTCTACCGAAAAATGTACAAATTTATCTTGAAAGGGACTCAAGGGGGTGTAATTTTAAGCTTGATGGAGGTCTAGCGAACAAACTAAATACCTCCCCTTAATAAATACAGCAAATGATAGAATAATATTTGTTAGTTCGATGAACTTCACCTCGCACTTCAATTTGCAATATATAAATATGGAAGAGGGAACCAGAAAGGAGATGAACATAAAAGGAAAATGGCGAAATAATGATGTGTCGTGTGTGTGTATGTGTGTGTGTGTGTGTGTGTGTGTGTGTGTGTAAGAGGGAACCAGAAAGGAGATGAACATAAAAGGAAAATGGCGAAATAATGATGTGTCGTGTGTGTGTGTGTGTGTGTGTGTGTGTGTGCGTGTCTTTGTGTGTGTGGGTATGAAGACGTGAGTGACATAATTATTAATACCCTGAAGTCCAAACAACACACTTAATTCCTGGGTTTGATATCATACGAGGAACTTATCGCGTAGTTTGTATTGGTCAGTTGTGGTAGTAATATGAGAGAGAGAGAGAGAGAGAGAGAGAGAGAGAGAGAGAGAGAGAGAGAGAGAGAGAGAGAGAGAGAGAGAGAGAGAGAGAGAGAGAGAGAGAGAGAGAGAGAGAGAGAGAGAGAGAGAGAGAAATGGAGAATATCTCAACAAAAACGTCGTCAATTCAAAGTTGGTTTCTCAAAAAAAAGATACATAACAGTAACAGAAGCGAGAACAACAACACATACAAGTACAAAAAAACATAAGTACTGTATGTGTGTGTGGGGTGGGGGGGGGGGGGCGTATGTGTGTGTGGGGGGGGCCGTCCGTATGTGTGTGTGTGGGGGGGGGGATAGGAAAAATGGTAAAGTGAATAAGATAATACTATCTTTCTTACTGGGTTCAAGGAAAAAAACAAGCTGGATTTAATTTAGTAGCTGTTGTTGATGTAGTTGATGTGATAGTGTAATTTATTGATTTGTCGTGCTCTTCTTCTTCTTCGTTGGTGGCAAACAATTATATTTTAATAAAAGAACCGAGCGAAAATTGTAAGTTAGAGTGTACGTACAGTTTAAAGTACATATTTCGTTCCTCACCATCCCAGCAACATCGTATTTTGGCAGGGCCGCACCCACCTCCCCAACCCAACCCCTCCCATCCACCCCACCTTTCGTCCCTCCCTTCACTGTGGGGGGAAGTGAGGGAGGGGGGTTGGGGAGGTGAAGTGAGGGAGGGGGGTTGGGGAGGTGAAGTGAGGAAGGGAGGGGTTGGGGAGGTGAAGTGAGGAAGGGAGGGGTTGGGGAGGTGAAGTGAGGAAGGGGGGGTTGGGGAGGGGGGTGCAGCTCTACCAAATTACGATTTGACTGGGATGGTGAGGAACGAAATATGTGCTACAAACTATACGTACACTCTGACAATTTTCGCTCGGTTCTGTTATTAATATAACATTGTTTTTGCACTGCAAACTGTACATGAAAGGCCATCTGTGACAAGAAAATTATCATACCCAACACTGTAACCACGAAGAAGACGTATACAGACTAATAGCACACATAACAAAGCCACTCCAACAGTTTCCTCTCTCTCCAACACCCCTTCTCCCCTCTCTACACTCTTAACAAAAAATAGGATAAGTAGAAAGTAGCTACGAAGTGCCGTTGTAAAGGCTTATCCTTTAATACCTTCACCTGACCTTAGCAGTTACTGAATACACAGTACACTATTATTTCATTTGGAAGACAATGGTGCTTCCTCCTTTATTTCTCACTAATTCTTAGAGACATTTCCCTTATCCAAACTGTCTATCCCTCCTCATCTATACCTTTAAGCTGAACTCTCTCTCTCTATCTATCTATCAATCTCTCTCTCTCTGTCTTCCTCTCTCTCTCTCTCCGTCTCCCTCTCCCTCTCTCTCTCTCTCTCTCTCTCTCTCTCTCTCTCTAGTGGTTGGGGAGGGAGGGAAGGGGTGGGGGGGGGGGATAAGAGTTGTGGAGGAGGGTGAAGAGAGGAAGATTGGTATCGTCTTAAAGTCAATGTTGACACAGGAGGTGGTGGGATGAATACCCGAGGAGTTGATAGACCTGCAGGAGTGGCAAAAGGGGAGAGGAAGTGGCAACAGGGGAGAGGAAGTGGCAACAGTGGGTGGAGAGGAAGTGGCAACAGTGGAGGATACAAAGGAAAGCAAGCAACAACATATCTTTATCTTTACGAGGCTGATTGAAAGAGATAACAAAATAACAGAATAAAGGGGCCCCCATGCCCAGTAAGAAACAAGGATTCCTCATGCAGTATGGAAAAAAATGAAAATACATTATAAGAAAAAGTACGGGAATTGTAGTATTTGATCGATGACCCATACTAAACATGATTGCACTACAGGCCTATACCCCTCATCCTTAAGGGGAGGCGGACCGTTTTTGGGGACCCCCTTCTCCCTCATGTTTAGCTCCATTACTTTTGAGACTTTAAGACGTTCGGCCCATTAGTTTGGCGATTTTAACACTTTTCGCCCCATTTCTTTGTCAATTTTATGACCTTTCGTGCCATTTAGTTGTCGATTTTTTCCTGGCGAGCGAAAGCGAGCCTGAAATTTTAAGAGGAACCGGCCTTCGGCCGGGACATTTTTCTATCGAAAAATTTACAAATTTATCTTGAAGGGGAGTCTAGGGTTTTTTGTTTTAAGCTTGATGGAGGTCTAGTGAGGAAACTAAGAAATAAAGGAATGAATTACCAAACAAACGGTCTGCCTCACCTTAAGAGCATTACTTAGCACCATAACATTTCTTATCGAACAAGAACAAGGCAAATTAGAAGACCTAAGTCAATGGTAATGTTAGATAGAATAAAAGGTAAAAAAGGTGCCATCAATTAAGTATCATCATGCTGAAGGCGTAAAAGTGAGAAGAAAAGGGTTGCCATTCAAACGTAAACACAGTCAGTCGGGGGATTGAGGAACGAGGTGTTTGTGGAAGCGATTACTGAATGTTTGGAAATGCAGCCGTGGAGAAGGCAAGACAATAAGGAAGAGTGGAAGACAGTAGGGGGGATAATTAGGGGAACAGAAGAACAGAGGGATGAAGATTATTGCCAGACGCTGTACTCCCCTTTAAGCCAGTATCACACGAGTGCTTTTATAGTCAACATTCGATGATTAACATTTTGCTGACAGCATTTCTGTAATATTTTGCACTGGTATCGAAAACTAGACTGATGATAGATGAATTTAGGCAACCGAAATATTTTAAATGTTGACCTCATAAGCTGTCAGACCAGTGTTGAGGATAAATGTTTAGGGAAAAAGTGCTCGTGTGATACCGGCTTTATGAGAATGGGCATACACAAAACACCCCAAGTGGACCTGTCCCCTGTGACGAAAACCCGTGCAGGTTACTTTAAGAGGAGATGGGTCGTTTTTCTGGCCTCCCTTCTTCCTCATGCCTAGCCCCAATAGTTTTCAGATTATAAGACGTTCGGCCCACTATTTTGGCGATTGTAAGACCTTTCGCCCATTTTCTTTGTCAATATTAAGAGTGTTCGTGTCACTTAGGTGTCGATTTGTTTTCCTGGCTAGGGATAGCGAACCTGTAATTTAGGAGGAACAGGCTTATGGCCAGGAAATGTCTAAAAATTTACAAATATATCTAGAAGGGGGAGCCTGGGGTTGTTTTTTTGTTAAAGTTTAATGGAGGTCTAGGGAGGAAACTAAAATTAGAATAAAAAGATGAACAAATCGACCAAAAAATTAACCATTCCCCCTTACTTATGGACTTACAGGATTGACCACACTCAACTTATAGGCTCCGTCCCACTCCGAGGCACTCTATGTATATGTATAGCACTACGGGGGGGGGGGGGGGGGGGGTGCACAATTCGGCTAGACCTCCTTGAAGGGGAGGTTTATGGGTTTTTTTTTTAGACACCTTTCTCCTCGTGTTTAGCCTGTAATTTAGAGTAAAACAATTTCTATCAAACAAATGTACAATTTTACCTCGAAAAGGGGTCATGGAGGTTTTTTTTTTGTTAAAGCTTGAGAGACGTCTAGGGAGAAAAAATAAATACAAGTAAATAAATATAATATTAAGGAATCCCACCTCGCTTTCTTCTCTTTCTCTCCCTCTCCAGGATCGAATCAGTGTGTGTGTGTGTGTGTTTATCTATGAATTCTATGTTTACTTTTCCAGAGACATATTGAGATTGTACCCTAGCTATTATGGAATAAAACCTGTATATCGTGTGCGTGTGTGTGTGTGTGTGTGTGTGTGTGTGTATGTGCGTGTGATGCTAACTCGACAC
>CM064495.1:2940473-3021734 GCA_032716605.1 Paralithodes platypus
TACTAGAATATGATTGATTTACTAGAATATGATTGATTTACTAGAATATGGTTGATTTACTAGAATATGATTGATTTACTAGAATATTTGGCTAGAAACCGTTAATTGGTCATAATATTTAACTATGGCAAAAGAAAATACACTACAGGCCACACACACACAGATCCTCACACCACCATTATCACTGTTGTAATGTGTGCCCCATAGAGGCACACACATCACAGAAGTGCACAGACAGACGGACAGACACACTGATGCAATGATTGCAATACTACGCAACCCTTAAGGGGGCTACGTAATCATCACCACTGTCACTACCACCATCAACGTTAAGTTAACTACTGTGATGTGTGTGCCCCTACGGAGTACACACACAGATCCTCAATACACAATAATCACTGGTGTGATGTGTGTACACACACACAGAAGTGCACAGACAGACAGACGGAGATACACCCGATGCAATGATTGCAATACTACGCAATAACATCGACCAATTAGCACATAACACAAACACATAACACTGGAGCGTATTGTGTCATGGTCTGGATGTATAAATGTATTCTAAAACAGAGGAGGATTCAGGGACCATCCAGTTAAATCCGTAATTGTGTTTGCTGCAAAAATTATAAAATGGGGATTTCAACAGATATACTGGACGTGTCTGTTGACGTGATTACAACAACACTAAATGTATTCGGTCGGCATTATTTGGAGAGACGGGGTTCATTGGATGTGTGGACTACATTTTTAATGAAGCAATAAGACCTTGACCCAAACACACGCACTCAATATATATATATATATAATTATCAGCTTAGTATTATTTTCCCAATACTTGAGCTCATATTGTGAAAAAATACATTATCTCTCTCTCTCTCTCTCTCTCTCTCTCTCTCTCTCTCTCTCTCTCTCTACAGTATCTCTCTCTCTCTCTCTCTCTCTCTCTCTCTCTCTCTCTCTCTCTCTACATACATTTATATTTATATTAGGTGTTGCTAGTAAGCTTATCCCTCCGCATCTCAATATAATATACATAATCGGGATACCATTTAAGGGGAGATGGGCCCGTTTTCTGGACCACTTTCTCCCTCGTGATTAGCCCCATTAGTTTTGGGATTTTAAGACGTTTGGCCCATAAGTTTGGCGATTTTAAGATTTTTCGCCCCATTTCTTTGTCAATATTTAGACCTTTCGTGCTATTTAGGTGTCGATTTTTTCCTGGCGAACGATAGTGAGCCTGTAATGTTGGAAGAACCGTTCGGCCGGGACATATTTCTACCGAAAAATGTACAAATTAATCTACAAGTGGGATCTAATGGATGTTTTTTTAAAGTTTGTGGAGGTCTAGGGCGGAGATTAGAACAATAATGAATAAATGGAAAAAATCGACATACAAATGAACTATGAACTATCTCCCCTTAATGATAAAGACCTAATCCCTCTTAAATGCAAAATATTAATACAAAATGTGAGTACTTACAAAACCCGCGTATTCTGACCAGCAATAACTTTCTTCTACAACGACTCCAACGATGTACAGGGAGACTGAAAGTAAAAGAGAAAACAAAGACAATATTACTTATAAACATACAGATATATCCCACCTTCTCCACACTGTAGAACACCCACTATGACAGGACCTAGACAAGTACACCCGCCTGCGTAAGTTCCTATCATCCTTGAGAATTTATGTATGGACAAAATATTATAGTAATTTACTTGTTAATATAGCTTGTTATGCAGTTGTTAGTTTATCCAATATATAGAGCTTGCAATTTAATATATAGAGCTTGCAATTTAATATATAGAGCTTGCAATTTAATATATAGAGCTTGCAATTTAATATATAGAGCTTGCAATTTAATATATAGAGCTTGCAATTTAAGAGGAACTGGCTTTCGGCCGGAGCATATTTTATCTAACGAAAAGTGGAAAACAAAATACCTCGAAGGGGGTCCATGGGGGTATTTTTTTAACTTCAATGGATTGATGAGGACGCCTTTATTCCTTTCATTCTGGCTAATAGTAGACAATGTGTATTCAGTTTAAGAAGGAGTCGTGGGAGTAAGAGGGTTTTTTGAGGAAGTATTGATCCCTTTGAATCCCAGAGGGCCTTCAAAAGTGGAGTAAAAATCATCTAATGGTAGCCAGAATAAAGTGTCGAAACGCGTCATAATCCTCAAAGGGTTAATATAATGTTGATAAGTAGAAATAACAAGCAAGGGGAACGACAGACACACACACACACACAGGTAGCGACGGTCAATACCATTCATTAACTCGGCTTATGTTCTACTGTCGAGTAACCTTTAAGCTGCTTATAATCAGCAGCTGACAGTCTCTCTCTCTCTCTCTCTAGCCATTTGATTATTATCCATTATACATCTATCTATTTATTTATCTATGTATATCTTTTGTCTTATCCCTTTGAAGAATTATGACAAATTTTGATCGTTAATTCTGGCTAAAATTGAACAAGTGTATATACAATTGTGGAAGGATTGGTGGGAATTATAAGAGTAAATAAAGGTTATCTAAAATAACCTTCCGACTTCCATACACCCTTCTTCTTAATCGGAGTATAGTCGTCTAATAAGATCACATTAAGGGGGATGGGCCGGTTTTCTGGACCACTTTCTCCCTCATGTTTAGCCCCATTAGTTTTCAGATGTTAAGATGTTTGCCCCATTAGTTAGTCGATTTTAAGACCTTTCACCCCATTTCGTCGTCAATATTTAGACCTTTCGTGCTATGTACTGTAGGTGTCGAGTTTTTCCCTGGCGAACGATAGTGAGCCTGTAATGTTGGAAGAACCGGCCTTCGGCCGGGAAATTTTTCTACCGAAAAATGTACAAATTAATCTAGAAGGGGAATCTAATGGATGTTTGTTTTAAATTTGATGGAGGTCTAGGGAGGAAACTAGAAAAATAATGACTACATGCAAAAATCGCCCAAAAAGTGAACCATCCCCCCTTAAAGAAATGTGCCATCAGATATTCTAAGGGTCAATTTCCTATTCTGCAGGTTACAGTCATTTTTTTCTCCACTTGTTTTCCAGAGAGATGTTTCACTTTCTTGACATAAAAAGCATTCGAATAGTCTCGAATCCTGGTGGCAGTAAAAAGCAACACGGAGGCTCGAGGGAGAACGGACACTGACGGGAAAGAAAAAAGAGGGAGTCTGAAAATGTCAAAAGAAAAATATAGTCTTACTGCTCATAAAATGAATCCGAGATGATCAAGGCCTGAGAGAGCTGGTCGACGTATGAAACATTTTGGTATATATATATATATATATATATATATATATATATATGGAACAAATAGCCACAGCCATCTATAGCGAGTGTCCCTTCTAAGAGAAGTATGAAGTCTTACAAACTCAAGGCACATTTAAGCATAAAATGCATGGACATACGATGCTTGCTGGAATTCAAATCATAGGAAGAAGGAAAGATTGTCTGAAATTGGATGGTGACTAAAAAGATTATTCAAAACTTTGGAAAGGCGAGATTCCTGAGAAAAATAAATATATAATGATTCGAGATTCCTGAGAATCGTCAGTACAGTCTGAAGGTTTCTTCGTCATTGAGGCAGTCAGTTTTTGATTCAGTGTGAGTGAACCAAGCTATAAATAATAATAGAATGGTATGAATCTGTTCATATTCTTCCATTTTAGAAGACTACGATGTGACTCACGTTGTGTGTGTGTGTGTGTGTGTGTGTGTGTGTGTGTGTGTGTGTGTGTGTGTGTATATTCATGACCGCGACTGTACAGCCTAAACCAGATATAAATGGTACAGAGCTACTTCTAATTACCGGTACGGTACCGGGTATGTCATTTTAGCTAAATTTGTGTATATTATCAAGAAACTCAAAAGAAGAATTTAACTACTAGGAGGTTGTTTGGCTTGCTCGTTTATATGTATGTACTATGGTATGTACTGTATATACTCAGGCATATCAGGTGGCCGACTCGAGACAGAGACCGAACAAAAACATATAAATCGAGACAGAGACCGAACAAAAACATATAAATTTCCAATTCTTAGGATCAGGGACCCTCGCCCCTTTCTCTGCCTCGTCTAGGAGGTGAATTTTACAAGGGGAGGAGGATTCCTAGCCCTCTCGCCCCCAGAAGAATAATCTCCTAAATTATTGTAATAGCATAATTAACCCCTTCTTTACCGGGGACGTCTATTTACTATTATTCTAGCTATGTTTAGAGGAGTTTGTGTTGTTTTAGACAGATCTGTGGTAGTAAAAAGGGATAAGTGAGATAGTTCAAAGCCTGTTACTTGTTTTAGGGCCTTAAGAACATTAATAAAATCGTCTAATAGTAGCCAGAATCAAGTTAAACGACGTCAGGGGTACAGAAGGGGTTAACTTAGCTCTGTGGGGGCGCTCGGTTATGGCCTTGGAATTGCTCGGGGCCTTGGGGCTGTTCGGCCAGGCAGCTTGGGGAACAACAACAACAACTTAGCTCTGTCCAGGGTGGCGGATGTACAGTATTATATATGCGGCCGTGTGTGTGAGGGCTATATGTGGCCTTGGTGAGCGTTCGTGTGTGTTACTTGTACCCAAATGACCATTAATGCCTGCTTCAAAAGTACAGTATACCCGATAGCGCCCGTGTCTACAGCCGTGTTAAAATGGCTTGTCCAATTCACCTTTAGTCTCTCTCTCTCTCTCTCTCTCTCTCTCTCTCTCTCTCTCTCTCTCTCTCTCTCTCTCTCTCTCTCTCTCTCTCTCTCTCTCTCTCTCTCTCTCTCTCTCTCTCACTACAATTTTCCTTCATCATTTTTTCTTACTTTTCCTTATTCTCCCTCATTACTCCTCTTAATCTTCTCTTGTATTGTTTGTTTTGTTTCTTCTTTCCTTCTTCTATTATATCTTTCTCTCCGTACTTCCCCAACCCCCTACCCCTCCCAAATAAAAAGACAACCAAGAATAAATAAATGTAAACTAAAATATATATATATATATACCGGTATATATATATAATTATATATATATATATATATATATATATATATATATATATATATATATATTAATTTATATTTACTTTTTGTTCTATCATATGTGCTTCTCATTATCACTTAGCAAAGCTTAAGGGGAGGTTTTTAGTGTGTTTCCTAGACTTCCATCAAGCTTGAAATTACACCCCCATGACCCCCTTTCAAAATAAATTTGTACATTTTTCGGTAGAAAAATTTCCCGGCCAAAGGCCGGTTCCTCTTAAATTACAGGCTCGCTATCGCTCACCAGAAAAAAATTGACACCTAAATGGGACGAAAGGTCTTAAAAGTGACAAATGGGGTGAAAGTTCTTAAAATTGCCAAACTAATGGCGCGAACGTCTAAAAATGTCAAAAGCAATGGAGCTAAACATGAGGGAGAAAGGGGTAAAGAAAAAAATCCCTCGAGTGGAAATCTCCCCTTAACAGGGAGAGAAATGGTCCCCTTATTTAGTACTGAGCTGACACTTAATCCAAATAATGGGCTATATCAGAATTATGAGATGTAACGTCTTAAAGTCTCAAACCTAATGGGGCTAAACATAAGGGAGAAGGGGAGCCCGGAAAACCCTCTGCCTCCCCTTAATTAAGAACACGACCTTAGGACACGAGTGTACGAGAAACTTGATATTTACCTCAGATGATAATATTGGGTAAGACGGAAGAAGAAAAAAATACTGTTGAGAGATTTTGAGAAACATGATCTCGAAGAGGAAATTGAAAAGGGAGGAAGGAAAGGCTTAACCCCTTCGCCACCATTACGTAATTTTCATAATATAAATAATTTCGTCTGCAAGTATGTGTTTTCTATTAGTTCGATGATCAAGCCAGTAAGATACTCCAGCCACTAAAATTTGAAGTCAGTTTGGTGTCTATTATATACACACACACACACATATATCTATATATATATATATATATATATATATATATATATATATATATATATATATATACGGTATATATATATATATATATATATATATATATATATATATATATATATATATATATATATACGGTATATATATATAATATATGTGTGTGTGTGTGTGTGTGTGTGTGTGTGTGTATAATAGACACCAAACTGACTTCAAATTTCAGTGGCTGGAGTATCTTACTGGCTTGATCATCGAACTAATAGAAAACATATACTTGCAGACGAAATTATTTATTACCAAAATCGTGGTCTTTCTGTGTAAGGGATTCTTCGAATTTCGAAATATTTCACCAAATATTACTACAGTACGGTAATTTAATGTTGAAAATAAATCCCAAGAGGTTTTGATGCCATCCACTATTTTCTGTACTACGCTGGCTGTGCAACCGATATATTGTATATTATAATCTATGAAATAACATGAGCACTAATAATAATTTATGTGTCCTTCATCTTGGGATCGTGCTAACCTAATCATATTTAGTGGGGGAGTAAGACGAAGTCTTCTTGTATAGACCCCCAACTCTAATATTTAGTTATTTCAAGTTAAAGCCACCCAATATATTCATCATAGTTTTTCTTGAAGCTTGAAATAGTGTCCGACGCAACTAACCACTCGGGCAGGGCATTCCAACGCTTAATTTATCTTTTTAAGCAAGTGTTACCTCTTAAGTTAGTTCTCCAGTGGCTCGGGCGTTCCTATAAGCGAGTTTGAACTAAGTTTGAAGAACTTTGTATAATCAATGTTTTCAAAGCCATGCAAAAATGTATATGTTTGAATCATATCACCTCTAATTCTTCTATCCTTTAAGGTCTGAATACCTATCTGTTGACACCGTTCCCCATATGAACATAAGAACATAAGATCGCGGGAAACTGCATAAGGCCATATGCGGCCCACCCGAGGCAGCTCCCATACGGTAGTCCAGCAAGTTCTGGAATCATATAGTGTACTCCTATGTATTTCATTATTTGACTTTTCAATTAATCTTTCTACTGAAGACTTGATGTAAGGGTAGAGTACACCCTACCGGTTGATTCCCGCCCAGCCCACCCACCCGGTGCACATCCAATGATAATACTATAGTTTACCATCAAAATAATTAAATGAACCCATTTTCTTTGACTACTCTGACTAACATAACGAAAACGTTTGAGACATTTTAGAAGGTAAACTAAAATATTTTGTCCGATGTTTAATAGTCTCAATATTTTTTGGGAATGCTTTCATTTTAATATATACATTTGCCCTAATCTATGCATAGTAACACAAATGTTCATTGACTAATTTTAGTGTAATTATACAAAGTTATCAAACATCCTTAAATACGCAGTCGTTTGGAAATTGTCAACTCTGAAACATTTGGAATATTATCGATTATATTCTTAATCCTTACCACAGTAAAATATTTTGTCGTGATGAACGAAATAAGTTAAATAAATAGTTAGCATTTAACTCTTTGAAGATTATGACGCATTTTGACAGTTTACTCTGGCTATAATTAGGCTAGACGAGTTTATAATAACAATACCAATCCCATCATTCAAAGGTAGGTATCCATCAACACAACACTAATACCATCAACATAACTTGCAACACTATCAACACCAGCACCAACACAAATTGCGACACTATCAAAACCAACACAAATTACAACACTATCAACACTACCACCAACACAAATCACAACACTATCAACACCAACACAAATTGCAACACTATCAAAGTCAGCACCTTAACACTATTACCATCAACACAAATTGCAACACTATCAACACCATCACCAACACAAATTGCAACACTAACAACACCAACACCTTAACACTATTACCATCAACACAAATTGCAACACTATCAACACTACCACCAACACAAATTGCAACACTGTCAAGTGTCAACACTACCACCAACACAAATTGCAACACTATCAACACCAGCATCAACACTATCAGCATCAACACAAGCTAAGAAGTCAGTGTTTGTGTTGGCATCTTTCTGGGCACTAAGTTACGATTGGGGGGGGGGGGGGGGGCTTACACAAACATAGTCAGGTTTATCCTTCTCTCACTTTTACTCCTCTTGTATTTCGTCAGAGCCAATATTCAGGGACTTGGGTGGCAAGAGATGGGAGGGTTGTTAGGTCGGGAGTCGGTTGGTTGGGAGTAGCTTGCTTGGGGGTTGCTTGGTTGGGGGTTGCTTGGTTGGGAGTTGTTTGATTGGTTGGACTTGCTTGGTCGGGAGTTGTTTGGATGGTTGGGAGGTGTCAGCTACAATGACGCCGATCTACTCAGCTAGGCTATAACACTGATCATCAACATAATCACTACAGTACGGCCCAGTGATGTTTCCCAAGTCAATATCGACTCCAAGAAATGCATCACTCTTAGAATCACCGCCTTCAATACCAGGGTAACTTTGCAACTTTCTGGGCGCCATATACTAGGACCTGTCGTGGGACAAGTTCCTATTTGATTCCTTGGAGGAATGGAGTCAATTGGATCCTATTAGTATATATATTAATTAAAATGTAGAACTTGCAAACTAAACAAACCAAAATTGGGACAAGGACAATATAAAGTCAAATTAAATTATCAAAATATAACAGTACTGTATATACCATATATTGATTGTACTATCTAGAAAATTAGTACAACATGAGAATACGAATGCAAGAAATGTAATAATCACGTGTATTTGTGAGTATCTCTCTCTCTCTCTCTCTCTCTCTCTCTCTCTCTCTCTCTCTCTCTCTCTCTCTCTCTCTCTCTATATATATATATATATATATATATATATATATATATATATATATATATATATATATATATATATATAATTATATATATGTGTTTCTTTTTAGGTGAGTGCTTTTGTGGTGCTCGCGTGACGGTAAATAAACAGATGAGTGATGGTGTGCGTGGGCTTGTGTCGGAACATAACACACACACTATATATATATACAGTATATATACACACACAGGCAGGAGGAAGGGCTACACCATTTACCTACACAATACACTCAATACATACCGAGATGTTGAAAAGAGAGCTACATATAGGTTGCATTAACACACATACATATACCTACATACTGTATTCATACTGACACAGACACACTCACACACAAACCGACACATACACATTGACACACACATACTCACATATATGTAGGCCTACTAGTATCTCCTAATTATGTGTTACACAAACTTAAACCTGTGCACGGCCCGTTAAATGTAAGACCATCTTTGACCGGCGTTAAAAGATTGACTTCTTTTTTTGGCGTCTGTCCAATTGAAGAGGTGCTATACATCTCTCTCTCTCTCTCTCTTAAAGCCCTTTCTTTTGTGCTATCCTTTTCTCCCACTTTCGGTTCCTTCCTTTGGGGTTTTGCTATCTCTATTAGAATAAGTCCCAATACTTCATTTGGATCACAAGGTTTATGTAGTCAGTGAATTTATGTAAAACTACCCCTCTCTCTCTCTCTCTCTCTCCTATATAAATGTCTTCTCTGGTACATTAGCATTCTTTGTTGGCCTGTCAGCTACAGAGGTCCCATTGGTGGTGGTGCGGTGGGTATTGCTGATGGTGGGGCTTATGGTGGTGATAGTGATGGTGGAGGGCTTATATGGTGGTGATAGTGTTGGTGGTGTAGGGACATATGGTGGTGATAGTGGTGGTGGTGGAGGGGCTTATGGTGGTGATAGTGGTGGTGGTGGTGGTGGTGGTGGTGGAGGGACTTATGGTGGTGGTGGAGGAGCTTATGGTAGTGATAGTAGTGGTGGTGGTGGGGGGGGGGACTTATGGTGGTGGTGGAGGGGCTTGTGGTGGTGGTGGAGGGACTTATGGTGGGGTTTATGGTGGGAGATAGGGGGAGGGGGCCACACGCCTTTCAACAAATTCCCACCCCTATTTTTGCCCAACTATCTAACCCAAGAGTGAACCGATTTTTCGAATCTTTCTTCAACTCAACAAGTAAGCTCTTGAACTATCTCTCTCAATCTGTCTTTCTCTCACCCTATGACTTAGATTGCTTCAAGCACCGTGTCTCCAGACATAGTGTACCTTAAATTTGGCTCGCTATCACTTTTTCAACTGGGGGGGGGGGGGGGGACCTGTTATAGGCAGCTTTGCCTTTTGTCTCCTTCATACACATAGACAAATAACCTTCTATTCTGTCCAGATCTCCAACCCAAGAATTAGCAAAGTTTCTCAGTTTTCTTTTACTCAACAAGTGAACTCTGGAACTTTCTCCCTCAATCAATCTTTCCTTCATCCTATGACTTGAACTGCAACGTCCCTAGCATTTGGCTCTCTGTCACTCTTTTGGCTTTGGGCGAGACACTCGTCACATGCAGCCTTCTTTTTGTCTAGTGTCTACCATAGCACCAGGAATGATACTAGTGGTAATACCGGTATATATATTATTATGTAACATATTCCTCCCGTAATACCGGTATATATATTATTATGTAACATATTCCTCCCGTAATACCGATATATATATATATATATATATATATATATATATATATTATGTAACATATTCCTCCCGTAATACCGGTATATATATTATTATGTAACATATTCCTCCCGTAATACCGATATATATATATATATATATATATATATATATATATATATATATATATATATATATATATATATTATGTAACATATTCCTCCCGTAATACCGGTATATATATTATTATGTAACATATTCCTCCCCACCCAAGTATTGCCAACAAAGAGAGTGAAAAACGGGGTGCATTAAGCCGGTATCACACGAGAGCTTTTATAGTCAACATTCGATGATCAAAAAAATTCTGGCAACATTTCTGGAGTATTTTGCCCTGGTAACGGAAACTAGACTGATGGTAGATTAATTTCGGTAACCAAAATAATCAAAATGTTTACTTCATAAGCTGCCAGACCAGTGTTGAGGATATATGTTGAGGGAAAAAGCGCTCGTGTGATACCGGCATTAGCGAAAGAGATCGTCCCCTTCTTGTGCCGTGAGAACCACCAGCCCTCTTAACACCTGTGATACATATATATTCAAGCATTCACAAAATATCCGGGAGTTCTAGACAGACGGATAAACAGAAACATGAACGGAACAGACAGAACATAATAGAACAGACCAACACTAACGGTCAGATATAGGCAGAGATGGACAGACAATGAAGCCGTGGAAAGTAGACAGGACAGAAATGGACAGACAGACATAGACAGAGAGAGAAAACCAGATAGACAGCTTCGGAAACAAACACACAAACACAGACAAAAGACAAAAACACAGCATAGCAAGTCAAAAAACAAGAAGAGTCGAAAACAAAGACACATTGAGACAGACAAAAGGACAAATACACAGTAAAACAAGTCGAAAAACAGGAAGTCAGAAGCAAAGACACATAAAGACAGGAAAAAGGAAAACAGGAGACAGAGAGCAAAAGAACTCGAGAAACAGGAAGATTCAGAAACACAGACAAATAGAAAATGGGAAACCGACAACAAAATAAGTCGAGAAACAGGAAAAGTCAGACACAAAAACACATAAAACACAGACATACGCACAGAGAGATGCACAGAAACATAAAAGAGAAATGCGGTGTCTGGAGGTTGGAACGACAAAAAGGCAGACAAACAGCAAAACAAGTCAAGAAGCAAGAAGAGTCAGACACAAAGACAGACAGACACACACACAAAGAGACATGCATCGAAACATAAAAAGATAATTGCGGTGTCTGAAGGGTGGAAAGAGAAAATAAAAGAGAAGTGCAGTTGAAAGACCAAGGGAGAGCGAAAATAAAAGTTGGTTCAGAATACAGTGACGAATAAATGACGAGGGAGAGAGAGAGAGAGAGATTGGTAAACTTCTAGCAATGGCTCCAAATCATTTTTAGCATGGCCTTTTTTTAATTCCCTAGTTTTCCTTCATATTTCATGTTGTGATATTAAGAATTAGTGCAATTAAGTTTGTTATTAGCCTAAACTAACAACCTTACCTAACCTACCACATATTTTGTTTTAACATTTGAAGCCTATTATATAATAAGAATATTATAAAATTCATATGAATACTTGTTTCAACCACCGGATTTTTTTTTTTTTTTTATGTGCACTATATAAAGCACTGTAAAAGGAAAAAAAAATGTCCCCATTGACGGTAGTAAAACTCGTATTAAGCCCCTTTGGCAAAATAGATCCTGATTTCAATAAATCATCCCCCCCCCCCCCCCCCCACACACACACCCCCAACCCAACCCATCCTGTATACCAAGTCAAAAAAACATTGTTGAGCCATAGTTTTCAATTGAATAATGTACTCGTATATGTGCTTACCTTATTAAATGTTAACGGCAGTGATTGCATTTGTTTCATAATTAACGAGGTTTATTTATGTAGGCTAGCTGAACTATAATTAACGAGGTTTATTTATGTAGGCTAGCTGAACTATAATTAACGAGGTTTATTTATGTAGGCTAGCTGAACTATAATTAACGAGGTTTATTTATGTAGGCTAGCTGAACTATAATTAACGAGGTTTATTTATGTAGGCTAGCTGAACTATAATTTATGTAGGCTAGCTGAACTATAATTTATGTAGGCTAGCTGAACTATAATTTATGTAGGCTAGCTGAACTATAATTTATGTAGGCTAGCTGAACTATAATTTATGTAGGCTAGCTGAACTATAATTTATGTAGGCTAGCTGAACTATAATTAACGAGGTTTATTTATGTAGGCTAGCTGAACTATAATTTCTTGTAGGCTGGAGATATTTCCGACCGAAATCCGAATCGTCTTACCACAGTTTTCTTCTCTCATTTCCATGTACAGCATCTTCTTCATCGAGTTTTATGACTGGCTACAACAACACTATCCTACAATAATTAAGTCAAACAACACGTAATCACTACTATTGCACGAACTTGATCCAAATACCACCCCCCACGTCGACACGAGCGAGCACATTGTTTTGATTACTGAACAGTAACTGAAGGGCGGAACTGTAAGCCGAAATTGCGAAAAGCAGCCTTCTTATTATTATTATTATTATTATTATTTAGAGGTTGCCCGTAGACCGTGTAGATCCACAGGGCTGACCTTTGTATCGGTACTGGCTCAAAAATGTTAGTGAGAGGGACAGTTTAGAGTAGAAGGATAGTACTAGGGACAGTTTAGAGTAGAAGGATAGTACTAGGGACAGTTTAGAGTAGAAGGATAGTACTAGGGACAGTTTTTTGGACGTACCTACCACGTCCTTCCCCCCCCCCCCCCCCCCACTGTTAGTAAAGATATTCAATTCAATCTGTAGGCTAAAAACTTTAAATATTTACGCCAAGCATTAATAGTTGTGTTTGTACAGTCGCGGTTAATAATGCCTCTAGGCTACATTCGTTTTCGAAGCTGTCTCGAGTAGAATTGAATAATTTAACTAAATATAAATTTGATGTTGGAATTTTGGAGGTTCATTTAAATTAGTCGAGGTTTCTTAATGTATCAGTATTAATGACAACAACTGTACACTTTAGCTTTAGTTTGGGGACCCGCAGAGGGCTGCACACAGGAAGCATGATATGCGGGGATTGGCTAGGGAAGGATGAGGATAAGGAGAATTTTTTGGGGGGATCCTAGCTTTAAAACTATCAAGAGTGGGACTGTTAACTATATGAGATGGAAGGTGATTCCACTCTTGGATACTGCGGGGAAAAATGAGCACCCAAATATGTCGGTGCTTGTCTGGTATGTGTGGTATTTTCGGTTGTGGCTGCCTCTTGTGGATCATATGTGTGTATGGTGTAAATATGTGTCTTTGTCTATGTCTACTAGATTGTTTGTGATTTTGTATAGCATTTGCTGTCTGTGTATTTGTCTTCTTGTTGCAAGTGTGTCTAATTTAATGTCAAAATATTTTGAATTGAAATGACATTTTTTTAATTGAATTGTTTAACCAAAGTGACCGATGTAGTGTGTCTGTAATCACGTCTGATCCATCTTGCTACTTTATTTTGTATGGATTATAATGTATTGATGTTGTTGTGAGTGTGTGGATCCCAGACGGTGTCGCAGTATTCAATGTGTGGTCGAACTAGTGTTTTAAAAGCTAAATTGTTGATGTCTGCGTTGCACCTCCTCTAAGAGACTAAGACGCAAGTCGGGGTTTTAAATTTAGACGATTTTATGAAGTTCTTGATAGATGCTGATTTCTACCTAACACTTCGTAGCGCAATGGATAAATGCACTGAATTTCGGTGTGAGCATCCTAGGTTCGAATTCCTGGACTGCCACATGTATTTGTTGATTTCATTAATTGAGTTTAGGAGTAAAGTCGGTTGGTGGAGGTAACATAATAATAAGGGAGTAATTTGGTTTCTCTCTCTCTCTCTCTCTCTCTTGGTCTCATAAGTGGCTTAAAATTATTACCCAATTAATTTTCTGATGGATATACGTGGCTGATTTTAACCACCCCTGCCATACGATGTGATAATTTTCTATCTGCTTAGCCAAGGCGTGTTTCACGAAATATATAGATTATTATAGTCAAGTTATAGCATCAGTGAGGTAGGCAGGCAGAGTGGTAAATCAATAAATAGTAAATAAAATAGTAAACAATTTAGTAAATGAAATAGCAATGCGCCAAAAAATTAACAGCTTTCAGTAGCATGCCTAAATAACGCCTATTAGGGGGGGGGGGGGGGGGTCCACTTTTTGGGCGATTTTTGCATGCATTCATTATTTTTCTAGTTTCCTCCCTAGACCTCCATATAATTAAAAAAAAAAAAAAAACATCCATTACATCCCCCTTCTAGATTAATTTGTAAATTTCCCGGCCAAAGGCCGGTTCTTCCAACATTACAGGCTCACTATCGTTCGCCAGGGAAAAGATCGACATCTAAATAGCACGAAAGGTCTAAATATTGACGTATAAATGAGGCGAAAGGTCTTAAAATCGACTAACTAAAGGGGCCAACATCTTAATTAACATCTGAAAACTAATGGGGCTAAACACGAAGGAGAAAGTGGTCCCGAAAACCGGCCCATGTCCCCTTAAGGGGGTGTTTTTTCTGGAACCCCTTATGTTTAGCTCAATTATTGTTTTAGATGTCAACCCCTTGAGGATTATGACGCATTTTACATTTTATTCTGGCTACTAGTACAGGATTGTATTAAGTGAAGGAGGGATCTGCAGGAGTTAAATGGTCAATGAGATCGACTTTACCACATTGATTACTCAAGGTCTTTCCTAAGCTGTATAAAATCCTCTAACAATAGCAAGAAAAAATGCTAAATCGCGTTATGTTCCTCAAAGGGTTAAGACGTTCGCCTTATTAGTTTGATCACATTTGTGGTTGATTTGGGGTTGTGTGGGACAGGGATCTGCCTTGCTTGGGCCAATCGGCTTTCTGCGGACTCCCATTTTCTTATGTTCTTATGTTCTTAAGTGTTTGTGTGTGTGTGTGAGAGAGAGAGAGAGAGAGAGAGAGAGAGAGAGAGAGAGAGAGAGAGAGAGAGAGAGAGAGAGAGAGAGAGAGAGAGAGAGAGAGAGAGAGAGCTAGACAAACAACTATGACTATTAACAGATATTGTTACAGACGACAATAAATACAGATTGAGATAAGAGTAGGTACAGACACACATAGGTACAATCATGTAGACAGACATAGGTAAAGACAGACAGACAGAGATGCAGACAGTTTTATATACAGACATAGGTACAGACAGACGGACAGAGATGCAGAGTTTAAAATACAGACAGACAGACATAGGTACAGACAGACGGACATACAGTAGGTGTAGACAGTCTTAATACTGACAGACATATATAGGTACAGACAGACAGACAGACGTACATACAGTCAGACATAGGTACAGACAGACAGACATAGGTACAAACAGACAAACATAGGTACGGACAGACATATTCACAAACAGACATAGTATAGGTACAGACAGTCATACATAGGTACAGACAGACAGACATGGGTACAGACAGACATAGGTACAGACAGTCAGACATAGCTACAGACAGACAGACATAGTTACATACAGCTAGCTGAAATAGAATACGAAGGTAATGATATATATATACAAAGTAATTAATTCACAATTGTTATTAAGAAAATAATAAGTCACCCCCTCATTTTGCGGATCAAAATAAATAATATATACTGTAGAGTGTAGGCCTATATATAAAGGCCCACGCAATTTGTGTAAGTGATTGCACTGCACAGTCACTCATAAAGGTTTGTGAGCCTCTTTATATGATAGTACCGTCTTGAGTTATCTGTCGGGGTATTCTGCTTTGTATAACATGACCCATCGCGGATTTAAGATAAATACATACAAAATACTCAAAGATATCAGTTCTGTGGGATACACTTGCAATACTATAAATTATCTGGGGAATGGGGATAGTAGGAACAAAGAATTCATAGGTATATAGGTATGCGAAATTTAAACATTATTATACTGAACATGTGGAGGGGTATAGAGTGAGTGTGGGTGGGTGTATATACAATCCCTCCTCCCTAGTTAGTTGTCATTTCGCCCACTCGTATGTTTCGCCACAGTCTGTTCGCCCAGGTTAGGCTTAGGTTAGATTATATTAAGAGTCTGCATACATTATTATGGAAGTGAAGAAGTCCTTGCATGACAGTGTGGTAATCCCGACACTGACTTACGGAAGCGAAGCATGGACGTTGGTTGAGAGACTCAGACCAAGAGTGAGAGCAGTGGAAATGAATTACTTAAGGAGTGTGTGCGGAGTTACATGGAGGGATAGACAGACTAACGAGGAAGTAAGAAGGTGTGGTGTGGAGGTAGATGTGCTGGAAAGTGTGAAAAGGAACAACTTGAGATGGTTCGGCCATATGGAACGTATGGAAAGCGAGAGGGTGTACGGTACGAGAGCGAGGTGGAGGGACAGAGAGGGAGAGGTAGACCGATTGAGAGGTGGAAGGATGGAGTGAGGAAGTACATGAACGAAGGCGGTGCTGGTTGGGGCGAGGGGCGTCGACTGACTGGGGACAGAGGTGCATGGGGGCGGTTCGTTCGTGGCCACCCCTTCGGGGATCACGGCGTCAGGCAATAGATAGATAGATAGATACATTATTATAGGGTATTAAAGAGGTAGGTTATCATTATGCGTGGGAGTGTGCTTAGGTGTCTGTATGAGTGGTGTGTTTGCATATGTGGCGTGCATGTAGGCAAAGGAGAAAGCACCTGTAGGCGATAAGACCATTAACCTTCTCCTCCTCCCTACTGAACGCCTCCAGGAAATGGCTAATTCCAAGTCCCCAATGTGTATGGCGCGGGCAGGGTTTGTCGTCAGCTTATTTCCCAAGTTTCTTAGGAACATTGCAAGCACATACATACGCTAGGCTCAGCTTGTTCGCTTGATTTCCAACTATTCACACTAACCTACACATGACTAGCCTACCCTAACCAAAATGTAATAGGTTAATTAATCTTTGATCCGGTTAGACTAGGTTGGAATACTTGGGTGATAGCAGAGTCGTGCTAATTCTTATTCCTGCATTTATTGTCTGAACACTTGTTAAATAAAGCTATTTAATCATTTGACTTGCTATAACAATCCTGTATCAGGCTAGTGACTATATAAACAATGAAAAGCCCCAAAATACTGTATGGATAAAAGTTGCTGATGGTAAAATCGCCGGTATATTCGTTCATGTGACTCCGCCTTTAGTTACCGTGCTCGTTCTAGGCAATAAAAAATGGTATGAACGCAAAGTCGTAGGGCAAGTTGGGAAACATGTGTGTACGGGCTCTACAGTATGTGGGCTATTTTAGTGCTACACGCTGACAGATAGCATACTCTCTCTCGGAAACATGGCTATTTTATGTTTATGCATGTATTAATATCAAGCAAAAGCAGAACATGGAATTGTAGCCTAATATAGTAGTCTATCGTATTTAATGTTTTGTTTTATGATCAGTTATACATAAAGGCGATAATATAATTATAACAAGTTTACTGTATATTAATGCACCATAGATCATACGATGTATTGATATCTAGCTTTGTTTTGTTTTTTACCAAATTAATTTATGTAAGTAATATATTTATATTAGAAAGATGAATTATGAGTGAGAGCGCCATAATCTTTGCAGTATTGCCAACTCAGAAAGACTCCTTATACCCTGTGTAATACGGTGTACCAAAGGGTAACATTCTGGAGCTGGCAGCTTGTAGTTCATTGACGCAATTTATTGAGGAAGTCACAAATTCATACATTCATACAAGAGGTATCAGTGTCATAGTGTGACAGACTGACAGTGACATTTTTATCAGCGATATTAGTCAGACGGGTTTTTTGTGGTTTAGAGCAACTGCCAGACACACATATATATATATATATATATATATATATATATATATATATATATATATATATATATATATATAATGTGTTTATGTGTGTGTGAAATCAGTATAAAACACATATATAGGCCTACTCTTAAGATAATAAATAGAATGAGGGAGAAAATAGGTGCACAGTGTATGATACATTTACCCTGGGACCTGTAAATGAGCAATAAGGGGCACAGTGTGAGAGGTTGGAGCATGGTAAATTTAAGTCAGGACGGGACATGCTTGCCATAGGTAGGTAGATGTAAAGAAATAATCACAAATACATGTGATTGATATATTTATTGTCCAGTAAAGAACAACCACGTCTCAACGGCGAGTGAATATTAAGTAGTTTTTGTTTTTTCCATCGGCATAGTTCACTCGACAATAGCCTATATAGTAGGCTATATTTTTCGACAGATATGCTACTTGTCCTCATCCTGATAGTTATCTTGCTTGGGAGTTGAGGGTGCAAATCAATTCGCTACAATACGCCCTATATGCCTCTAAGGTTCTCTGAATTGACGAGGAGAGTCAGGGTCCAGATACACTTCTAAGATATAACCAAAAGTGACCACAAATAGGAGGGAGTATAAATGAATTATCACCTAATTTTGGATTTGTTTTCCCATTGTCGCTACCCGTTTGCGGTCACTTTATCTTACCTTAGTATTGGTTAATAAATCCAGACTCAGCCTACACGTCTTTAAGGGAAGTACTACGCAGAACACGCTTGACAAGGGTTTTAACCCTTGTCTAGCGGGGTGTTTGGGGCTATTTTGGGCATATTCAGGCCCTCCTGAATGATCAATCCAGTATCTGCATGAAAAGAAATTTATTCAGCCAAAAACTAGGCGCTAAAAGCTTCAAAATGAGACCAGAACGAGCTACGTAGCACTCGTGGTTCTCATGCAGTGGTGCCACCAACATGGGAGTTTAGCGTATAGCGGCATATTTTTTCCCACTACGCTCACTAATGGTAACACTGCCGTCCTCTCGAGAACAGAGGGAGCGTGAGTCAGTGGGTGGCGGTAAGCCCTGGATGTCGGACGTGTGGCCTGCTGCGCTCCCGGCCATTTGCACTCGATTTTAACCCTTTAAAAGCCTTAATAATGCTCCTAACTTGCTGCAAATTGGTGCACGACTTAAGTCGAGCGCTGCTCTTTAAGGGTTAAAGAGTGTAAGGAGAAGATTAGGAGTAATGAAGATAATTATTCCTGGTAAGACTATCAATCTGATTGTGTGGAGAAGGACCTACGTGTGCTGTACAGGGATCCACACAAAGGATAGAAGAGGGCTAAGATTTCAAACTGCCTTTGCACGGAAATAGGAGGCATACTTAATTGTACAGTAAACCCTCGCTATCTTGGACCTCTAAAAGTCAGAAACCCGCACTTCTCGGACTGGCATCGGCCTCTCGGAAAGTTCGCCGTATATCTCGGAAAATTCCGAAATGTAAGGGGAAAACTCCGAGGGCCCACATGGTCTGTCGGACAGGTGTCATATATCTCGGAAAATTCCGAGATCTAAGGGCAAATTCCGATATCTAAGGCTACAGTGAGGTGGAGAAGGACAGTGAAATGGAGAAGGAAAGTGATATTTATAATTATATGTCTGCTGTATACTGTACACAGTGTACACTGTACAGGTACTGTAATTTATCTTGAATCTACGTTGTTAGTGATAGGGAAGTCTCCGTTTTCTCTGGTGGCTCGGACTCCCTCTTCTAATTCGGACATTTTCCTCTCCTAAGTCGGACTTCGGACATCTCGGAAAATCAAACATTTCAGACTGGGTCTCCCCCCAATTAGTCCGAGATAGCGAAGGTTTACTGTATTGATAAAGGGCATGAGGGACGGTGAGGCTGTCAGAGAACGTCAAGGGCACCTTTAGTCACAGATATCAAAGGTAGATGCATCCTCAGTGATAAAGATATGTGAGGGCTGAATGAAGTGCGGATAGTTGCCCAGTGAGCATGCTACGAACTGGCTGTTATCAAAACGATAGGAAATTAAAAATGGAAAACAAAATTCAGACATGGTACCTTCCCTGCAAGTGGCGAGAAGGGGACCGTCAATGTATGCAAAAACAAAGGTGCGAGGGAAATTTGTGTTCAATGGTAAGCACTATATAAGCAAGTAATTAAGTTGATTGGCACGCTTGCTATACCGCAAAGCTCGAGTAGCCAATAGTAATTAAATAGTTGCAGGCCTCTACTCCCAGATATGGTCAACAAAAATGACTGTAAAGTGATTCATAAAATGTTATAGAGAGACAAAGGAGCGGATAGAGAACAACACGAATGCGAAGGCTAGAACAATATTTATGACTATAGATCATAGAAGTAGCTTGCGTTGATAAATAGATATTATCGCCGAGCTGGAAATTATCAATGTAGCCTATATACATCAACCAGAAGATTGAAACCGGGTAATGGGAGCCGAACCAAACACTAAGGGAGTGTATTTTGTCATTATAGCAAGTGTAAATTATTTTCATAGAGCATGTTGACGACCCTGGTAGACATTGAAGATGGGGGTATTATATATACGCAATAGGCCTACTTTATCTTTGTTAACTTTTCTAGAGTTGGAGGGAGTCAGGAGAGAACAAAGACAAATGGATGGCATGGTAGTCGATAGGAGTGCGACTGCACATAATATTAAATGTTTTTAGTAGCCTACTATGGCACCTTATTATAGCCAATAGTCAAAACACAAAGGGGTTTCAGGCGTCGACTTAGTCGATAATTGAAAATATCACAATGAGTAGGCTAGGCCTAGTGGTAAAGAGGACATAGATTGGTAGGCTTATTCCCAAAATAGCACTCTATGCTACATGGAAAATCGCAGAGGGTTTAGTACCAAACCTACATACTCCAATAGTCATGAAATTCAGTGATAGGAGAGGCTGGGAATGCGAAATCCCCCGGATGAATAACAGGGGTGCTATGGGCTCTCTGCGAGAGGGCTGGTTATCACACAGAGGCCCACGTCTCTTCAACAAACTCCCACGGTGAGTAAGAGACATGAGGGACGTCTCGTTAGACAGCTTCAAGAGAGCCCTGGATGTCGAACTGCAAAAGGTGCCAGACGAGCCCATCCTCGCAAGGGAGCGAGCTGTCGCTTCAAACAGTCTACTGCACCAAATCACCACCCAAAATGAGGGGCGTCGCGCTCCTTGGTGCCGCTAGAAGAGTGGCGAACACATCATAAGGTAAGGTAAGGCTATGCACACCCAAAAAGGAAACAATATTACATCGAAAAAATATAATTAGGCCTAGGCCTAGGCCTATAGGCTAAAAAAAAAAACAAAAAAAAAAAAAAAAAATGGACTTGAGACTCCACCCTGTGGAGTTCTTGAAATGATGGAAAGATAACCTCACGTCAATATAAGTACAGTACGTCGAGATATGCTTGTGTCGTTATGAACATAAAAGATTACAGATAAATATTACAACCTAGGTCAATCATGCGTAGCGATCAGCTAGGCTACAGGCAAATCAGCTGGGTAATTTTCTATAATTGCACCTAGACTAGGCCTATAGGCCTAGCCTACAAGCTAAACAAATTATTATTGTATTTAACAGGAAGGTACGACGAAGTAAGTGATGTGGTATGTGGCAATATGCGGAAATGGATTAGGCTATAAGGGCATTCCATGATTCCGCCCCCTGCCCCCTCTGACAAAAGTCTATCAATCTAGGCCCTAGATGTGACACAGATTTTACAATGTTTCAGAGAGACATTAGCCTAACCTCACAACGGAAAATATTAAGGAAACCACCCACCAATTATTTTCATTATTTTTTTTTTAGTTTTAGTTTATTTGCATCAATATATTATAGTGATTGACATTAGTTTCAACCTCCGCAAAAATCGTTTTCCCCTTTATCCAACGATCTTAAGACACGGCGCCCGATAGTGGGGAGGGCTATGAAGATCAGGGAAAATGTGGGGTTAAAGACATAAAAAGGCGATATAATGGCTTTTATGATGAAAGTTGGCTCGGGTTTTGTTGTTTTTTAACTTGAGAAAACCCCAAAATGAAAAAACCCGAGCCAAGTTTTGGCAAAAGTTGGCTCGGATTTTAAGATTTTTCAGCTGCATAAAAGACAGTAAGTGCAAAAAAGAAGTTGGCTCGGGTTTTCTTGTTTTTCAACTTAAGAAAACCCCAAATGAAAAAAACCCGAGCCAAGTTTTGGCAAAAGTTGGCTCGGATTTTAAGATTTTTCAGTAAGCTAATTATCCATTATCCAACAATTAAGCTACATTAAAGATATTAGCCTAACCTGACAACCTTACCAAACCTAACCTAGTATTATGAGTGGGGCTGCCGCCCCCACACCCCCGCTGGTTGGATGGTACATGGGATAGAAAATGAACTTACCCAGTAAGCTCATTATCCATTATCCAACAATTAATCAACATTAAAGATTTTAGCCTAACCTACCAACCTTACCTAACCTAGTATTATGGGTGGGGGCTGCCGCCCCCACACCCCTGCTGCATGGATAGAAAATTAGGTAAATTCCTAGTGTTAATTAGACTGAAGGCAGGGAGAAAGAGGTCCGCCGAGTTGTGTTGTGTGCCGTCTATGGGGACAAATATCGTTACAGGTTACAGGTTCTAGGTTCTGTATCTCCCTTAATAGAATTTTTCGAGGGTTGACACTTATTTTGACATGGAGTATAGGTTATATTACATCCTAAATGAAATTTTAAAAATCTGTGAAAATTCTTGGGTTGTTTATATAATAGAAGTTACTGTGAGACACGTAATATGTTGAAGGGGGAGTTCTGCCCCCTCTAAACACCCGGCACTTATGTCATCATAATCTGTTGTACTTCATAGGGGGTCCAATTAAGGAGAAAGTTAATTAACAGACGAAATTAGGCCTAGGCCGCAAATTACAATAACATAGCGGGCCGCCGTTTATGGGAGACTTTTTACACATCATTTTCAATGTTAATTTTCTCCCTTAATCGATTTTTCCAAATTATCAAACTTACATAGAAATGAAGTACAGTTTATAGGGATTCCAACATGCATTTCAAATTTGTCATGAAAATTGGTGGGTGGTTTGCTTAATATATACCCTAACAACCTTACCTAACCTAGCCTAGTATTATGGGTGGGGGCTGCCGCCCCCACACCCCCGTGGGTTGAGTAAAACGGTAGAAATCTAGTTGGGGTGGAGTGAGTAACCGTAGATTTTCGTAAGGGGGTCGGAGGGGGCGGAATGCCCTTATAATCCATTTCCGCATATTGCCACCTAGGCTACCACATCACTTACCTCGTTGTACCTTCCTGTTAAATACAATAATAATTTGTTTAGCTCGTAGGATATAGGCCTAGGTGCAATTATAGAATAATTCTATCAGCTGGACACAAGGGGCTATCATGGTAGGCTATAGGCTAGCCTAGCCTACTAGGCTATCAAGATAGACAGTAGCCTAGGCCTATAGTTATTCTACCATGCGGCGCTATCATGGTGGAGTTCTATTGAATTAATGACAAAAGATTGGAATGTCTAACAGAAGTGACCAAACCTTTCGTGGAGGAGAGTGAATTTTCCCAGACAATTTCTTTAGAGACACCTTTCAAACAGTTTTCTTTGTTTACTGTATGCACGGGGAACAAATGTAAATGTTACCAACTTTATTTACTCAAATTTATCGCCTAGCTCGATCACGATACCACAGTATGTTCTGTTATTGCTCTTAGCATTGCTCACAAAAGCCTCACATTAATGTTAATAATATTTAGGTTATAACTTCTAGCCTAATATAATTAACGTTAATGCATTGAACAATATAGGCTACTAGCCTATATTATAAATAAATAACACAAGACACATTTAACTGCTAATTTTCAATAAAATCAAAATATATAAGCTAACTGGCATCAAGTGAATTAACAGATAACAAAGTACGGTCGAGGTTAATAAGTGTTGTCAGATACGCACAATGATAATTTATATCCTGTTTGTGTACGAGTCACGAGTGTATCCTCGCGCTTTGTATTTGCTCGTAATTAAGCAATCCACCATGTAGGCTAACTTAAAACGCGCTAAAAAGCGCATTTTTCAATTATACATTTTGTGAAATATGGACATGCTAAAGAAGATTAATTAGTTAAATACAATGAATAGCTAGACCTACTGCTGTAGCCTAATAACTGAAATTATGCAATATATATATATATATATTTGTCTTACAAATCATGTATAATGTAGTGGATTGTAGATAAGCTAAGAATAAGTATAAGACGTAAACATTGGTAGTTCAGAAACAATATAAAAGAGACAAAAATGCACACATAATTATTTCCTGGGAAGGTAGTTGGAGTGAAGGGTTTGAGTCCCCCCAGGATCTGGTAACACTGGAGGCACGTAAACAACTCCGTGCTGTGCGGAGGATATTGAAGGGAAGTGGCTTATAAATTATAAACGCTGTGCCACCACGCGTTTACTCTCCCTTCTAAATGACTGAGCTCTCACTTGGCCGGCCGGAGTGAGCTTGGGAGTGGATGGAAAAGCTGCAGGAGGTCATGAAAAGGTTCTGGCTGGAGGAAAATTATTGGCACTGGTCAGCAACTTGGACTATCACCATGACTCCCCGCTCCCTGCCTGGAGCCAACTTATATTATGTACTTGCCGTTTTGCTACTAATACATTTTGTGCCTTCGATATGTAAAGTTGGAGAGGTAAATGTCTAATTATTTTGTACATAGGTTAGGCTAGGCCCTATTTGTCATATTTTGTGAATTTAGGCTAGGCCTAACATAGATTAGCCTAGCCTAATTTTGTAAGGCTATCCCAATGTAACCCATGTGATTTTTTCCCTTTCAGTATGGTGGCAAAAATAGTAACTTCCCTATTGCAGAAGCAGAATTCTGGTCAATTTATTCTTTCAGACACTCGGACACTCGGACTTCCACTAGCTAAGGTTCACTGACACTGACAGTCTGATTTAGCCATCAAACCTGAGTTTGGTAAATTTTTGGTACCGTTCAAGATTGTTACACACCATCGGCCTTATTTACCATGTTTTTTTGTTTTTTCCTTATGGAATAGGGGCCTAGGCTAGTTTTAAATTAATGTTTTTCATGTTTGAGAGGAAGATTTGAATTAACTTAGCCTACCCATTATCAACCCATTATCCATCAATCTGAAGATATTATGTGAAATGGCACTAGGCCTAGTAGTTGTTGTTCTTCCCCAGGCTGTCTGGCCGAACAGCCCCAAGGTCTCGAGCAAGGCCAAGGCCATAAACGAGCGCCCCCACAAAATCCTCCCTGCTTACCACTAACAAAGCCCGGGTGACCGAAGCCACTCCAAGGCAGGGAGCTGAGGAAGGTGCGGAAATGCCCGGGAAACCAAAGCCCCACCCAAGGCCCTGTGCCCCACAGCAATTATGAAGGGAAAGTTGAGGGGTAAGTGAAAAATGTGACGCTTTGGCTCCCAATCTGCCAACTTCTAGGTTGGCAGTAGGGAGGTCAATCCACGGAAAAGACGCCGCCACTTGAGATCTAGAAGATATATAAGTAAAAGGAACAGTCAGAGTAAGCTATGCTATGGGTATGGCAGAGATCGCTCAGTTCTCACTCGGATAGACCAGCCCATCACCACATGACTAGAGCCCAATCCTATCAGCATCAGCTAGGAAAGGCCCTAGAAAGCCGCCTTTGGCGGGGGGATAGCTCCCCTATTTCAACTCCTTTCGGGGTTGGGCACCCGCCGAGGCCTAGTAGTTGTTGTTGTTGTTCCCCAAGCTGCCTGGCCGAACAGCCCCAAGGCCATAAACGAGCGCCCCCACAGAACCCTCCCTGCCCGGCCTGCCGACCACAATAAAGCCTGGGTGACCGAAGCCACTCCAAGGCGGGGAGCTGAGAGGGTGCGTAAATGCCCGGGAAACCAAAGCCCCACCCAGGGGCCAGGGCCCTGTGCCCCTCAGCAATTATGAAGAGAAAGTTGAGGGGCAAAGGAATAATGTGACGCTTTAGCTTCCAATCTTGGTAGATTGGGAGGTCAATCCACGGAAGAGACGCCGTCACATGAGATCTAGAAAATATATAAGTAAAAGGAACAGTCAGAGTAAGCTATGGGTATGGCAGAGATCGCTCAGGTCTCACTCTGATTGACCAGCCCATCACCAAAGGCCTAGTAGTAGTAGGCCCTATCTATTTATTGGGTGAATCTCTCTTTTACAGTACCGGTAGGTGAGGGAAAAATTGTGGGTTAGCCTAAATTGGATATATGATGGGGTTGACTTATTGTCATCCTCATATACAGTATTGATCTGTAAGGAGGCAAAAACAGGTTTGCCGGTTCTTTGTTTTGGTGAGTAGGCCTAGCCTAACGCTCGCACCATTTATTGGAATTTGGGTGAATCGCTCTTTTGAAAAAGCCTGCCGCATCGTGGCATCCTTCAAAACAAGAAGGAGAAGGAGGTCAAGTCGACGGAATGCTTTGTTTACGGTCGGGACTGATATTTTTTGGTGAAATCAGGTTTTTGCAAGTTGTCGATAACTAAATTCCTCCATGCGGACTATAATGAGAAAAATATGGCGAGTCTATTGGTCCCTATTTTCCATAATAAATTGTTTCTAATAGCGCTACAGTACCGGTGTCAGGTGCTAGAGTGACATGTTAAAACAGCACATATAAGAACATAAGAACATAAGAAAATGGGAGTCTGCAGAAAGCCGACTGGCCTAAGCAAGGCAGATCCCTGTCCCACACAACCCCAATTCAATTACAAAGCCCAATTATAGGCTTCACACTCTAATACCCTGAGGATCATCTTACCAAAACGGTTAGAGATTAACGCAGGATTATGGAGGTCTGCAGAGCGCTGATTGGCCCAACCCGGCTGATCCCCCTTCACACCCAACCCTTCTCGTCCATATGCTTATCTAATTTTATCTTAAAGCTCCCTACAGTTTTAGATCCCACTATAGCACTTGGTAGTCCATTCCACCCATCTACAACTCTGTTACCAAACCAATACTTGCCTATATCTTTTCTGAAACGAAATTTATCTAATTTGAAACCATTGGTACGAGTTCTTTCGCTATCACTGAGCTTTAGTACATTTGCCATGTCCCCTTTGTTAATCCCACTAACCCACTTGAACACCTCTATCATATCCCCTCTAACTCTGCGTCTCTCTAACGAATGTAAACCTAATTTCTTCAACCTTTCTTCATACGAAAGATTTCTAATATTATGGATCATTTTTGTCATTCTACGCTGTACTCTCTCCAATGAATCTATGTCCATTCTGTAATAAGGACACCAAAATTGGACAGCATAATCCATGTGGGGTCTCACTAATGACAAGTAAAGTTTTAAGATAACATCAGCAGTTCTGTTACTCACACTCCTAGAGATGAACCCGAGAATCCTGTTTGCCTTATTACGAACGCTTATACACTGTTTTCTAGGCTTCAAATCATTGCTAACAAACACACCTAGATCTTTCTCGCAGTCTGAATTTTCTAATTCTAAATTAGCTAGTTTATATTTAACATTTGTTTGCATCTTCCCTATCTTTAATACCTTGCATTTGTCAATGTTAAACTTCATCTGCCAATTTACTGACCATTCATGTAAGGTATCTAGATCCCTTTGGAGGCACTCTATATCGCTATCTGAATCAATTGATCTCCCTATTTTAGTATCGTCTGCGAATTTACTTATCCTACTAGTTATACCTAAATCTAGGTCATTTATGTATATAAGAAACAACAGGGGACCTAATACCGATCCCTGGGGGACACCACTTTTGACTGCTCCCCATTCTGACTTGGTACCATTTATGCTGACTCTCTGCTTCCTACCAATTAGCCATGACCTAATCCATCCTAACAACGCCCCACCTATTCCATGTGCCTCAACCTTTCTCATATATATGCCTTATATATAACCAAAATCAGTTAAATCACGACTGTATTTCGATATATCGTTAAAGAGCATAACCTACCACTACTTACAATAATACTAATGCAGAAAATAACTATAAATAACAATAATTTGGTGGGATAAAGTATGGGATCGACTTGTAGAAGGCAAGGGATCCCGGAGCGCTAACCACGATTCTATTTCGGTTGATTTTGACGTAATGCTATTGCATTTACTAACTTAACCTAACCAACCTAACCTAACCTAACCGAAATACAGTCGTGATTTAACTGTTTTGGTTATTTATAAGGCATATGGGCTGCTTTACCATGTCACTGGCATGGCGTCAGTCTAGCACCTTACACCGGTAGTGTTGTTTAAGATGATCATATTTTTACCGTGTGACATCTAGGTCTAAGAGTAAATTGGTATTTACCCATTATTCAACAATCTAAAAACATGTCGGGAAGGATGTAGTTACCGGGTATACCACTACCGACATACAATATAAATCATCTATAAATACTTATAATAAAATAAATACTTATAAATCTATAATACTAGGTTAGGTTGTTTGGTTAGGGTAATGTATTTTTGTATCCAAAGGCAGTCAAAATAGACGGGAACATGATGAGGTCCACCCGGTAACTACATTCTTGCCAACATGTCCCCCACTAGTGGGGAGGGATATGAAAACCAGGGAAAATGAGAGATTAAAGAGGATTAAAAGCAAAATATAAGCTCTATTTGGATTTTGGCCATAACCGATTACCGTGGGATACAGAATAAGTTGAGGGCCCCCCGAGGCTTATTGAAATCCTCATCTATGTCACTATGTGGCCAGCATGGGGCAAAAACCTAATTTTCCCTAACCGCCCCTATTGTTGGATACGCTAATGGGTAAATACTCACTTCTGACGGTCCTTGGATAATGGGTAAATACTCACTTCCGATAGTCCTCGATATATAAATCGGTTAAAGTTGTGTTGGTGGGCATACCGTCCGCTTTGTTTACATAGTCGCACACTCACAGTTACAATTAGGTAAATACAATTAGGTAAATACATTCGCGTCTAATTTGACGTGTTATTTGCCCCTGCTGTTAATATAATTGATTATGACCATACGTCATGGGAGATGAGGGGGGTAAAGTCCCCCTCAACTATTGTATCCCACGGCCGGTAACAAAGCAATTCACCCAACACCTGGCCGTGGGATACAGTAATGGGTTGATAGGGGCTTTGCCCCCCTGTAAATACACAACCGCTAAATATACCGGTACCCAAATATAATGTAGGCTAGCCTAATTGATCGACCAGTTAGACCCAAAAGTAAGGAAAAACGCACATTATCGAAGCAATAATTTAAAAATACAAACTCAAAATGAAGCCAGTAGGGGGCCTAAGTCCCCCTCATCCCTCAAGATTGGGACTTATTGTAATCATCATCTATGTTGTTAGTAGGGCGCATTGCCAAGAGCAAGATTTGATAATCAAGTATACTGTAATAGTCTAGAACTGTTGGTGCAGATTTATCACCTCCATATTTTCGCCGTGAGCGCAATTTTCGGTACTCCTTCCCGTCAAACACATCCTTGGCACTAGTCCATCACCTACCAATATGTGCACAATGCTTCGTGCTAGAGGCATTTTTAAGAGTAAAGTCTGTGATAAATCCGCCACTCCATAGTTTTTGTCTCCCAGGTTTGTTGACTATCTGGCCGGTCCATTTATAACAACTCGCGCGCGGGATGCATAGGCCTACTGGATAGCTCTTGGTAATACAGGGGCCCCTGCTGGCAACATAGATGATGATTACAATAAGTCCTGGGAGGGTGAGGGGAGTGGAGCCCCTCCTCAACCCACTGTGTATCCATCTGGATCCCTTAGGCCCCATTGAAACATATGAAAACTCGAGCCAAATTTTGTGCGTTTTTGCTTAATTTTGGGTCTAACTAGCCGATCAATCTGTATACCGGTACATTATGTTTGGGTATTTCTAGCGGTCTGTCTGTGGTCGTGTGTTTATGCTGAGGAACAGGTGACACCCGAGTCCGGATCGACCCGCATTTATCGTACTTTGTCTTTATTACACCTCATAAGTACAAAACTTGGCTCGAGTTTCTGTATTTATGTACTAGTAAAGATGTGGACATTATTTTTCTACCCATATTCACTCATTGAAAATCTTAACCCCTCATTTTCCTGAGCTTCAAAGTCCTCTCCACTTGTGAGTTTTATTCATTTTCTTAGGGTAATTGGGTCGTACACTACTGTTTTACTGGATTTTAACATAATATTCTTTTAGGAAATTAAAATGTAATTATATTCCTTTAGGAAATATACAGAAACATCAGTTTTTAAGTAAAACTAAACAAAAAATGCCTTTTATGGTTTACAATCTCATCTACCCAGTACAGCTTTGTTATTTACCAAAATAATTATATTTTATTGTTTTTGTGGTGTAGCTATAATACAATAAACTAATATTATGGTTTTTTTTTTTTTTTTTTTCAGAAATGTGACACTCATGTGATGAATGCATGTTCTAGTACCGGTACTGAGATATGCGTACAAGTAAACGATACATCAACTGGTGTTTGTAAATGTCGGGAAGACTTGGTTGTTGATAAAGCAACTGGCCAGTGTGAAGCACCAAAGCCACCTCCAGGTAGGTTTCTGCTGAAGTGAGGAGTTTAATGCCCTTCTTCTTTATACCACTGTGTACTTTCTATCTATCTACTCAGGCACATTCCCCATTTTTTCTAGTTTATGCAAATATTTTACTTACATTTTTTTCTTTGCAGATCATAAAACAGACCTTAATTTCACTCAGGTCTACAGTCTAGCGATTCGTGGAAAATGTCCAGTAAAGTTCCTGTAACAAGGGTCACGTGAATCAAGGGAGTGTATGGCATTAAAAACTGCAGCATCCTGTGTTTCTTATATATTTTATATTTTTTGTACTATTGTTCTATTCTTGTAAATTTACTAATATGATTGTATATTTTGTTAATTGATTGTGTTCAATGTGCAGATTTAAGCACTACTCTGTCGTATGTTATTATTTTAATACTGTAGTTTGAATCTAATACTTTAATTTGAATGGTAGCTAGTTGCTTTATTATTTACAATTTACCTGAGCTTCCCATTAGATCAATACCGGTACCTTGAATACGTACGAATGTGCGTCAATATATTTACAAGTGGTTTGCTTGGGAAACAAACTCTCTTGCTCATATAGTGGCATGCCTTCTATGTGGAGGTTTTATGTTTTTTATTTTATATTATTATTATTCTTTATCTTCAATACATTATTTCCAAATAGTGACGTTTGTAAGTTTGTTCGTCTTTATATTGTACGGTTTCTGGTTTTGGTTTGTTGGTGTTGCATGCATTACATTTTAAGCAGTACCATAAATCTACACAGCCTAGCTTCTTTATAGCTTTCATCTTGTAATGGAGTTGTCTTTATAGTACTTTGTCTTATTGCTGTCATTCTATGATTCATTTATACCAATAAATTACATTCTATTAGTGTGAAGTGGGATGACTTCGGACTTGTTTGCCCTTTGTCTTCAGTTTATGGGCAATTATTCAATGATCACATTAATCAAAGGCTTTGGCAAAATCTGTGGATATAACATCAACATTTCTTTTTTCTTTCAGGGCATTCAAGACTTTGTAATATCGTAGTGTTCTATCAGTTGTGAGAGACATGATCTCCCTGCTCTAAAGCCGTGTTATCCTGAGTTATGAAGCCCATTATCCTTCTTGTAATCAGAAATTTTCCCAATCAACACCCTTTCAAAATTGTTGATGATGTGGGATGTTGTAGTCTGTTCATTCTAGGCTGGGCAGAAATCGTAACCTATAACCTCTGTAACTCAAAAAGGGCTAGAGCAAATGAGCTGTCAATTTATACACATATTCCCTAGCCAAGTCTAAATATTTGGTAGAAATATTAGCTCGATTACTCTAGTCCTTTTTTATTTATGAGAGGTTAGTGGTTACGATTTCTGCCCAACCTAGAATGAACGGACTATAGTGCAACTGATCGATGATTTTTTTGTAGAGCCTTACCCCCTCCCTTGTGGAATGATGTAATTGTTGTGTTTTTCTGGCTTTCCGGGATATGTCCAGTATGCAGACTCTCTCCACATTATGGCTAGAGGACCAGCGATTAATGTTTTGCAGTTCTTGAGTAAGACTGAGCTCCAATAGTCTGACCCAGTTGTCTTTAACCCATTCAGTACCGGTGACGTCCTTTTCATCATATTCAGGACACTATTAGATAATTTTATTCAGTTTAAAAAGGGCCTATGTTATTAAGAGGGTTTATTGAGATTGGATTTACCGATTTGAGTCATAGAGGTAGATTATAAACTAAATAAAATTGTCTAATTGTGACCAGAATATGATGAACGTTACGTAATGGTGGTGAAGGGGTTAATGTTTTTCCTCACTTTGATAGAGCCGTCTGGAAGCCACCTGGGTCTGGGGCTCGGGCTGGGGCTGACGGTGTTCGTGCTGCTGGTTGGGGCGGCACTGTTCGTGCTACACCGTAAGTTTGGGCTGCTGTCGGGCATGTGTGATTGTGTGCCCTCCTTCCGGCACATGCTGGGCATCAGGAGCGGTGACATCATCATGGTGGACGACCAGGACGATGATGTCAACCCCATCGTGTGAGAGCCACTACAATACAAACTCTGGTCATGTTTAAGCCCCTTGAATGCCATGACGTTAACCCCATTGTATGAGATCTGATACACTTTACACACAGGCACTCCACACATTCTTTCACTTTATACTACTTTGGGGTTAGGTCCTACAATACAAATTCTGGTATCATGTTTATTGCTATTTTATTGATTTTTTTTTGAAGATTTAATGATAAATACAGTAAAACTCTTCTCTATATAACTAATCAAGGTGGACCCTCTCTGAAAGTGATAAATTTCCAGATGTGTAACACAACTATCATTCGGACATATACCTCGCTCTTTCGGCCATATTCGTAGACTAACCCCATCAATGTCGATGGTAATTTCAATACTATTAATTTTGATGTTTTCCTAGCCAGTCAATATGATCCATTAGTTGTTGTAATTGCAATGAGAGTACTGTACTGTAATTTCCAGTACTATACCGAGTGTCAGCTAACTAGGCAATAATTATGATCCATAGCTTCTTTATATCTCAGAAACGGCTATAGCAAATGAGCTGTAATGTCACGCATCTATTTACCAGTTTAACCTTAAAAATTGTATAAGTACCAGCTCGATTGTCTTCATTATTTTGAATCTATAAGATGTTAAGGGGTTAGGATTTGTGCCAGGTTAGCTGACACAGGGTTTAGTCATTGCAATTACAATTAGTGTTTTCTAATACTGACTGACTAGGACTAGGGCAAAATTCTATAAATTACCACCGACAGCGATCGGGTATACAGACATTTGTCCGATATCCAAAGCACCAAAGTGATAACCCAAACCACATATTAAGAGGTTAATACCCATACTGCATGCCATTCTTCAGACACTTAATTCAATATTTAATTTTTTTTTCCTGGAAGTCTGGAATCTGAAAATTAGGAGTTTTACTGTACGTCTAGCCACTTGAATTATTGTGAAGTCTATGATATTATCCATAAGTTGGCCAAAAGTGAAAATCTCAGTTACTTTTTATCTTATTTGCTATTACACTTATTAATATTTATATGGCTTGCAGTCATACACTGTCTTCTGATTATTGTAAGAGAGCTATACAGTATACAGTACTTTACATACAGTAATCTCTTTCTATTTTGGACAAGCTGGTTGAGTAGGTTGAAATTATGATCCATTTGAATTTTTTGACCATATAAACCCAATCTAAGCCCTCAAGTTCATAGGAAATGTTCATAATAATACAGTACAGTATAATATAATCCCTCTCTTTCGGATAAATCGGGGGCTGAATCTGTCCAGAATTGAGGAACGCCCAGTCGTTCTGTGTCATGGAATTTTTTCAATTTTAAGTAGTCTTGGAAATCGATAAAATACTTTGGTCCATTCATGCCATAAATCGTAACCACTAACCTCTGTTGTAACTCAAAAAGGGCTAGAGAAATGGGTTGTAGCTTTCCACGTATTCCCTGACTGACCCTTCCCAAATGATAGAAATATTAGCTCGATCACTAGTCGTTCTTGGGTTATAGGGGTTAAGGGTCACAATTTCTGGCCTATCTATAATGAATGGACTATAGCTACTCACAAAATATTAGCCAAATTAGATTAACGCATTTTGCGACAATTCTTAAGGTGCATTTTGACACTTGAGTTTATTAATCTATCTCAACTTAATATTTGGAGGGAGTATTTTGATCACCGTCATGTACTATATGAATCAACACATTCTAATTGGTGAGTTTCTCTTACATGCTACAGGTCTCCCTCGATTTCTGATTAGGTTACGTTCCTGAAAACCCGATCTTTAATAGAAAAATTGTATAGCAAACCCTAAAATTAATGGGTAAATGGGTATGCATTCTCGGACCAGCCAAAACCCAAACCCAAACACATAAAAACCTATAATAATCAGGGCACCGGATAGTGAGGGAGATCTGTATATGTACCGGTATATAATTGGGGTTAACCCTTTCAATCTGATCATTATTATGTTTTTTCCACCAACCAACTTCACCTCTAAACTCAATTAATTAAATCAACAAATACATGTGGCACTCCAAGGACTCGAACCTAGGATATTCACATCAAAATTCCGCGCACTTATGCATTACGCCGAATATTTCTCATTCCAGCAACCCCCAGACATAAGTACTGTATTCATTTTGGGAGGGATCTGTCAGAGTTGGAGAGGTAATTGATACAGCCTTAGCCCTTTGATTCCCATAGACCAATCCTAACCTGAATATAGTTATCTGGTGGTAGCTAAGATAAATTATAAAAAAAAAAATCCTTATCAATATAACTCGGAAGGACTTGAAAATGGCTACTCGCGGGTTTAGGGCTTCAGTAAAAGGAAGTGCAAGATTTAGACAAAAATATTAAGCAGAAATTTAAACTAAATTGGTTTGGCCCAGATAGATATTTGATATTTGAGTTTTATTTTATTTGATTTACTTTTATTTGTACTGCAAACAAAACAAATTTCTTGTTTGTATTCCATTGATTACAAATTTAGCTTCATTTTTGCCCAATACTGTACTCGTAAATGGTGAATGTCAAAATGAAATTATTTGATGCAATTGTGCTGATTAGTGGGAGTTTATTGTATATACTGTACCTGTACTGTACGGTACTTGTGGGTTTGTCGAGATATATGGCCCTATATCTGCTTATTTTATCCAGAATTTTTTTAAATATTGGAAGGAAGTTTTTGGCTATACAGGTCTCCCTCGATTTACGATTGTGTTACGTTCCTGAAAACCCGATCTTAAATAGAAATATCATATAGCGAATCCTAAAATTAATGAGGTATATGGGGCTGCGTTCTGGGACCAACACAAACACCTACACCTATAACAATATCGTAAATTGGGGCATCGGATAGTGAGTGAGACCTGTATGAGTGAATTCAAATAGGTTGTGTTTACCTTTATTGTATGGTGTTGCTTATGGGTGGAATATACTGGTACTTTCATCCTGTGCAAACTCTCTGTTGTGTTAACTCTTTTATTCTCCATTTTTTAGAAGTGCATAAATTATAACGATTGGTTCTTAATGGGATACTACGGGAAAAAATAATGGGTGCTTAACATTTTTCTAAATTACTGGTGGTATTATTAATGTTATTTTATTATTATTATTATAGGGAGTCTATATCATCAAGAAATGGTTGTAATGGTCGACTCTTTCTTATTTTTTCGATATTGTTTCAAGTAACAGTATGCATTGGGCCAGCAATTATTATGAGGTGACATATTCTTTAGTTTTAACACTTAAAATATAATGAGTTTTTTATTACTGTACTTTGTTTCAGCTATCATTAGACAACGCCAAGCTAATTAAGTAAAACGTCTTACGGCCGATTCATACAAGATTTTTTTTTTTTTTTTTTTTTTTTTCCTTCTCGAAGTCCCTGGTGATAGTTAGGGGCTAGATTTTGCTGGGACCTGGGAATCGGCAGGAACCAGCAGACTTTGTTTTCTCGAGTTCCCAGTCTCCCGATATTGGCGTATTTTTCCGATCCAAAGGCTTGGTCGTAAAATGATAAACCAAAGGCGCTCAGTAATGCGTTTGTTTACATCCATCCCAAGGCCATGCGAAGTGTTTCAGCTCGGTCTCATATCGCAGTCAATAAGGCCACTACCACACCAAACGCTCTCCTTCGTTCATCGCCCATCTTCTGCTTGTGCTTTCTTATGTGCGATTCTCTGTCCCCTATCCCCACCTTTGATTCGGCTCCCATGTGTGAACACTTTCTCCCGTTGGTTGGAAAACTCGCAGAAAATTTCCCCAGCTCTCACCGGGGACTGGAGACAAAAAACGTTTGCATGAATCAGCCTTTAAAAATCATCAAAGTATTGGAGTGAAACATGGAGGGTCCAAAAAGACATGCCTCCCACCAGATATGGTTAAGATCAATCTACCGGAGCGCTTTATCCCCCAAAACATTTTCCTGCAACTTGGATTTATCAACCTATTGGATTATGAGGTGCATGGCTCAGCATGCTTATTATAATTAGGATTATTTTTTCCTTGTCAGATTTTTAGTTTGGAAAATATTGATATGAAGTGGAGTAATGCTCCACTTTGTTTTGGTAATGGAATAATATTTTTTTTTTTATACTGATTTCTTACATTTACTTTTGAGTAATTATTAATTTTTAATAATTGAGTAATGATCTATTTCTTGTGTAACTGAATACTGGTATGATTTTTGTAATTGAATAATTGATCTGATTTGTTGTATTTTGAGTGATGATCTAATTATTTGTAATTGCTTAATGATCTGATTTTTTAGAAAGAGTAATTGATCTCATTATTGTATTTGATCAATGATCTAATTATTTTGTTTTTAAATATTTTTTGTTAGTACAGTACTGGTAGTATACAGTATATTTTTTATTTACTGAATACAGTACCGTTTTGGTAATAATCTGGTATGCTGGTAATGAAATGATCTAATTATTTTGTAGTAGAGTATAGGTATTGTGCTATAGAAATCACACGATCATAAGACGGTGTCAGACGAGTTTTTATTTACTGAATACAGTACCGTTTTGGTAATGATCTGGTATGCTGGTAATGAAATGATCTAATTATTTTGTAGTGGAGTATAGGTATTGTGCTATAGAAATCACACGATCATAAGACGGTGTCAGACGAGTTTTTATTTACTGAATACAGTACCGTTTTGGTAATGATCTGGTATGCTGGTAATGAAATGATCTAATTATTTTGTAGTGGAGTATAGGTATTGTGCTATAGAAATCACACGATCATAAGACGGTGTCAGACGAGTGATTTTTCTGTCAATTTTAGCGAGCAACTACTAACTATTGTACCTATTGTCTATTATAGAGTTCGACACGTGTTGTGTGTGCCGCCCTTCAGTAATTTGTATAAGTTTTATTCCCCTAGACAGGTTGCCGACCAAAGCTGACGAGTCCCATCCACACAGATTTTTATAAGGTTGATTCCCCTAGATAAGTAGTAGTCGTTCCTTAGGCTGCCTGGCCGAACAGCCCTGACCACTAGATGGGTTGCCAAGCAAGGCTGACGAGTCCCATCCACCCGTAAGTTCCATAGTAATTAGACTATCTAACATAATTTACCTTTGTCCTAGTTTCTGATTCTAATGCGAAAGAGCCTCAAAATAATACAAGAACAAATTTGCTCGTCCAAAATTGACAGAAAATGGGCTCGTGTGCCAGCACCTTTATATGATAGCATATTTACACGTTTGTTGAATCTTTATATAGGGCGTTGATCAGCATATTGCTTGTATACATCAACAGAGCACTAGACTGTAGCGACTGTGATAATTTTGATATATTTTGCATACAGTAATAAATGATGTCAGTGGTTGTCTTGATTTCTCTAGGGTATATAACTAGATTTATATTTAGTTCTTTCTTGGTGTAAGGGGTGAGGGTAAAGTACTATTAAACACAGAATAATTGCCAACCATCAGTTTATGTTTTTAACCCTTTGAAGATTATGACGCATTTTGACAGTATATTCTGGCTATCATGACTGTAGATTATTTTATACTAATTAGAAAGGATCTGTGGGAATTATAAGGGTAAAGACTATCTCACTTAACCCTCTGATTTTCATATACCCTTTCTAATATGAATAGAATTCTCTAATATTAGCCAGAAAGCAGAAAAGTAATGCGTCATCGTATCTTCTAAGGATTAATGTTACTGTGCTGATTATATCCTACAAGCGAAAGAAAAATGCTGGTGATTGTACTCGGGCTACAAGAAACATTCAAATACTGTACATCTTCAAGCCGTTTATATACTTTTTTCTTTACTTCTTGCTCTTCTTCTCTCCCTCTCCTTTGGGCCCCATACACGCTCCGGCTGGCCTTTCCAGTCGCCTGCACAATCTGTCATGTTCAAATGAAACGGAGTGCTTGTGGAGTTAGTTTAGTTCAATGTTTGGGTTTAACTAGCAAAATCTTGGACTGAACCAGCTCCATATTCGCTCAGTTTTGCTCATTTTGCGCCTACCCAATAACCATTCATCTCCTTCATGATCTCTCTTCAATAGTTTTGTTCTTTGACCTGTGACGTCTTCTTTTCGCTTTTACTAGTAGATGTTTCCGATTTTATGTGTAACCAGCCTCTCTCTGCCTCGAGGCAACAAAATGTGCAGCCGACCAGACAGGTCTTCCTGGCCTGTATGTGTATGAGGCCCTTCTCTCTTTCTGTGATGGAAATCCTTTTCATCTTGATTTGTGCCATTGTATGACTGTATTGCAGGATTCATGGAAGCTAGCATTTAGTTGAGAAGCTTATATTTGGTACAGCTTCGGTTGGTTCCAAGCAGGGCACTACCATCGGTATATGTCAAAAGAAAATTAGAAGATCATCTGCTAACATGTGTTCCTTGCCGTGTTAACTTGTTTTAAATGCTATCTTCTACAATACTATATTGTGTGTTTCAAGTTTAGAAGTTTTCAAACATTTGGGATCTTAATATACTATAGTCATGTGTATTATATGATATCAACTTGCACACTTTGTTTTAATGCCTGAACACCTGAACAAATAGTAATTATAATGGACAGCATCTTTTTCCTCTAACAATTATATGTATTTACTTTGTTTATTATTATTATTGTTATATCATTATTACTACTACTCTTACTACTACTCTTTGCGACCCCGTGCATCCATAACCCAGAGCTCCTTGACAAATTACATGGCCTTGACAGGGCTTGACTCTACTTTTGTCCGCAAGACCAAGCTAAATGACTGAAAGATTGAGGTAAATATCTGAACAATGGTTATCATACTGGACATACTACTTTTCTGTTTAAATGTTGTTCCTAAAGTTCATGGTAAGAGGGAAAAAAATGATAATTTGACGAAACACTAAGAATTTGCTCGGCTTTTAGTGCTTAAGGTACATTTTTCAACAAAATTAATAGCCTTCAATGTTGAGTTTGGGTCCAACAATGTGGTGTGGTTATTGGTATTTGTAGATTGACTTTTTCTATCAACAATCTTACGTCCTGTGAAGAATGTACTGGTGGTCATGACCCTATAAATCTTACCATGGAGGGGAAGGCAATAATCCTTTCAAAAGTCAGAGAATTATAACATTACTGGAATCCCCCACCAAGAATCCTAGTTACATTATAATTCCTAACTTATGAAAAGAATATTGGTTTTCCCTTCATGGTAAGGTTTATAGGATGACGACCTCTGTGACACTACACAGGAAGAAAAAAAAGGTTTGTTGACAAAAGTCGACAAAGAACAATGCCAACAACAGCATGCTGAATCCAAATTATTGACAAGAACAAAGAACAATGACAAAAACAGCACGTTTTTTAACCCAAATTCAACATTGAAGACCTTAAATTTTGGTGGAAAACGGCCCTTTAAAATCCGGTTTTGGATTTTCACCCCGTTTTTTTTCAGACAAAGTTCAATAGACTGAGGTAAAAATATGAAAGACTGGGGATTTCACACTTCAGGACAGGGTCTCCTTCCGATTTGTCTGAAAGAGAGGTTTAACAGTAATATTATCATTATTATTTTGTATACAGTACAGTGTCTTAAAGTTAGGTATATTTATTTGGTCTGCACATTAATTGTATGAACTGTTCCATATTATAGAAATTTACATAATGAGGTGTTTCTGATCTGCAAGTTATTGATATTGTTTATGTACATTTCTAATTGCAGACATCTTACAAGTAATTCCGTATTTCAACTTTAACCCTTCCGGCCCGGGCTGCCTTTCTAAAGGACGGAGCTCGTATCCGGGCGACCTGGCTACAAACAAAGGCCTATCTCCCTTAATATAAGAGCTACAATAATAATAGTAAGATGGAAATGTGCGCCTTACCTTGCTGCGAAGACTGGCGTTGAGTAGAACTCTCTAGCTCAACTGGTTCCGGAGTTATGGCGATGTTAGTGGAGGTAACTTTTGCCGCGTATTTACCTCGGCGCGTCCGAACACTCAACCGCGGCCCCAGCTACGACGCCCTGTTGCACTCGTCGCCCCACCCGCAATTATGCCAGGAAGCGATTTGAGGGTTTTTATTGTTTATTATGCCATTTATTATAGTTATTATGTTATTTTCACTCAATAAAGTTATTTTTATGAAGTTATTTGTGTCTCTGTCACTTATACTTAGTTTTATTGTTATTATTATAGTAATTATTATTTATACTGGACTATGGTAATTGATAGTGTAATTTTCACTTTTATGTATTGTTAGGTAAGCTAATAATATATATTGTGTCACTTTCACTTGTTCATATTGTTATGAAGGCACTTATTATTACTTATGTGTGTCTCTTTCACTTATACTTAGTTTTATTATTACTATTAGCCTACATTTTAGAGAGTGTCACTTTCACTGTCATTGTCACGGGCACTTCAAAAAACGATTAGAGTGTGAAAGTCGTTGAAGCACTGTCCAGCGCACAGTGCCACTTGACACTCGAGGCATTCCCATGTGGTTTTGCTCACTTTGTGGGGTCTGCGAGTTGTGTGGCTGCACACATGGCACCTCTTCTGACTCCTAACTTTACTACCGGGTGCTTTGAAAGGAAGGGGGTGGAGCTGGTGCTTCCTGAAGAAATCGGCACACCCCGTGCGGTCCACCTGGCCTGGTCCTTGTAGTGGTCTCCCAGGTTCCGCATATTTAGCTAGGAGCTCAAGTATCACCTGCTTGTGGAACTTCCACAGGGACTTGTACTTCTTGGCTCCGGGAGTCCACAGACGGTAGATTTAGGCATTGAGGACCGACATATCTACCGTATGCAGAACAAACTTCTTATACCACCTGCAAGATGTTCGCAGGCAGTCGATGAAGCCCATCTGCATGTCGGACTTGTCGACGAGGCGCATATTTAGGTTGTAGTCCAGGACAGCAGCTGGTTGCCGGACGGAGTTTCGGTCCGCCTTCCCTGTGGCGACCATCTCGGCCTTGTGGCATGTGGTGAGGAGGTTGACCTTGCGCTGGTCATGCCAGTGGATGGAGAGGATGGGGCCACTCTTCTTGTGGAAGATGTCCATCTTCTTCGTCTTTGTTGGGTAGGCTGGCATGCCCCTCCTCTTGCCCTTGACTGTGCCGACAGTTTCGGTCTTGCGGTCATGGAGGTACTGTACTTGGCTAGGATGGGCGACGTGTAGTAATTGTCGGTGTAGAGAATGTGGTTCTCCATCATTCTCTGCACGACAGCGCCGCCAAATCCAATCTCGGGGTCAGTCTGAATTTCCCCACCACTGCCGCTGTAGACCACAAAGTCCAGCACATATCCCGTCTTGCAGTCGCAGAGGACGAAGAGCTTGATGCCGAAGTGGTGTCTCTTGGCGGGATATACTGCCTGAAATGCAGCCTACCACGGAACAGGACCAGAGACTCATCCAGTCACATCTTCTGATATGGAATCAGGTAGGTGGTAAACCGATGACGTATCATGTCATACAGCTTCCTGATCTTCCATAATGAGTCGGGAAGGTGGACTGCCATATTGTTGGTCAGGTGGAGATAGGAGAGGATGTCAAAGTACCTGTCCCTGGACATGTACTTGCCAAATGCTGGAGTCGTGATGAGGTCGGCAGTGATCCAGTAGTCTGCCAGAACGTGCTTCCTGATATGTGTCATCAGCATAGTGAGTGCCAAGAACACATACAGTTCTGCCACAGTGACAGCTCTCCATGCCACCATCTTGGCACTGGTCATGCTGCCAAGAAAGTTGGCACAGATGTCATGATGGTTGTTGGTCTCCTCGACGAGGTATTCCATGACTTCATTGTCATAGAAGCCACAGATAAGTTCACTGGGGGTATCATTTGGGCCACAGGGGTATGCTGGTGACACCCCGGAACCAACCTGCTGCTCATCAAAGGCAGGACAATCTGGCTCAAAATCCGCCTCATCTGTCCACACAAACAAGTGGGATGAGCGTGCACGTGCAGCAGGCACACGCCCTTGCCCACGCGGACGCCCAGGACACCCACGCCCAGGGGCAGCGGCGGCGTCAGGCTGAGCCGCACGCCCACGACCTCGCCGTGTTGGGACTTCCTCTTCTTCCACATCCTCTTCGTCGTCCTTCTCCTCAGGCGATGTCAGGTCATCTGGGGCAATGTTAGGGTCGTCGGCATCTTCTTCGGGAGACAATTCCGGTGAAGAAGTGACCGGGCGTGGGGGGCGGGAGGTTGAAAAATGGGAGCCTCAGCCTCGGGAGTTGGGCTCCTTTTGCGGCGAGCCGAGGGCTTCTCCGCAGCAAATAATGCCCTACGATGCGGGGCCTGTAGTGGCACACTGTGGGAGGACAATGCCGCCCCACTAGTACCACTTGTAGAGGCCCTTTGAACATCGTGAGGGAGAGATGAAGCAGAGGGCTGTGGGTGACCCGCGCGGCGTCCCGGGTCAAGGCGTCGTGACAAAGGAATGCGGGTGGTTGCTAGACCAGGGTCGGCGTCACTATCACTATCTTCGCCTTCCCTAGCTTTTTCTGCTGCCCTACGTGCTTTCTTGGCTGCACTTTTCACAAGAGATTGTTTGTAAAAGTATTTACCCACTTTCAAGGGCGTACGGGCAGGCAAAGGGGAAGGCCCTGGGCTAGGGCTAGGCCTAGGGTGACCACGCAAAGATGGTGACGGGGTAGGCCTAGGGTCTAGCACACTCGGAAGTTCGACTGCACCTTCCTGTAACACTTCCACATCAGGATCATCACTACTATCCCCTCCCTCAAACAAGTCAACATTGTCATCATCCCCAAACCCAACAAAATCATCGTCTTCACTTGCACTAGTAATAAACTGTTCTTTATCAACTAAGCTTTCGCCACTGCTTTCTTCAATGGCAAAAAGTTCTCGGTGTATAGCACTCTCACTCAACAATACCTTCAGTTTCTTGCGTTGAGCCTTTTTCTTGCTTGCAACAGGCGTCGATGTAGCGAGCGGGGTAGCACTGGGGTGCGCGGGAGGTTGCACAGAATCGGATGCGTCGGAATTAATAATTTCACTATAACTCACCATGGCGGGCACGTACGAACTGATAACGGTAGTAGTTGAGGCTTGGTGGCGCTGCGATCGCCCTTGCAAAGTAAATTTCAAAGCACGCTTTCAAGCATAGAGATTTTAAAAGGACACCCGGGTTCCGGCCCATCTGCCGCACTGTCATTTTAAAATGCTGCCCGGGCTGGAAGGGTTAACTACATAACCATTTCTGCACTTACATGAAACTATATTTTATCCTTAGTTAAAGAAAATTTTAAATAATGTTTCTCACATCTGAGGAACTCTTTATATATACAGATATACAGAATTTGGATTAGATACAAGATTATTCTACTCCAGACAATTCAAGAGCTTGCTTTTAGCAAGATATCGATGATCAAATGATATTGTAGTAAGCTTTAACTTATCTATAATATATATATATACATATATATATATATATATATATATATAAAAAGATGCATATAATCCCATTGAAGTAATTAATGTACAGTTGTCCACATAAGTTATGTTCCTCTCTGTGATCTTACACATGGAAATATAATATGCATGATTGAATTACGAGAGTAGTTTCTTATGCAGTGGTTAACTCTTCTGATTAGTCAACTGATAATGAAAAGAAACCACACTCGCAATTAATTCATACTCATTTACTTTCATACATAAGATCACAACGAGGAACAGAACTTATGTGGCCAACTGTACAATGGTGCATGGAAAATTCAAACAGAGAGTGGTTCAAAAAAGAAATTATAATACCAAAATGATAAATATTTTTCTGCATGAGTTTTGTATATGTCTCTGAAAATATCTATAGTCCATTTACTGTAACTAGACCAGAAATCTTGACCCATATCTTCTTGTAACTCAAACAGGGCTAGAGAAAACAGGCTGTCAATTTAAACCCCTATTTCCTGGTTGACTTTTCCCAACTGCTGGAAATGTCAACTTGATTGCTCTTGCCCCTGTTTTGAGTTATAAGAGGTTTGACGTCAAGATTTAAAGCCTATAGTCTATTCGCTGTAAGTAGGCGAGAAATCATGACCTCTAACCTCTGTAACTCAAAAACGACTAGAGTAATCGAGCTAATATTTCTACCATTTGGGAAGAGCCAGTCAAGGAATAAGCTGTGTCCCCAACTGTGCTAGAATTTGGTGGATGAACGAGGCTGCACAGATCGAAATCGTACAAATCGAAACATGTATCTTATGGGAAATAATTATTTTGGTGAATGGACGGTCCAGAGTTTAGGGGTTCAACTTCATATTACCTATCAAAAACAACACTAACTGACACATATTCATAACAATACATAATTAATAAATAAAAGTAAGCAATAATTAAACAATAATAAGTCATTGTTTACTCACATTAAGTTAGGGGGCTGCGAGAAAAAAACCCACGGCAGGGCGAGTGCAGCTATGCTACCCCGGCCCCAGCCCCAGCCCCAGCCCCGTCTTTTGTCTATAGCGGATGAACCTTTATTACCTTATTTCGGCGCTCGCACACTTTTGGTAGCTCGTACAGATCGCAAAATGCACAAATCGAACACGCACAGTTGGGGACCCTACTGTGGACATTTACAGCCCATTTGCTCTAGTCCTTTTTGAGTTACAGAGGATAGAGGTCATGATTTCTCGCCTACTTACAGTGAATAGACTAGTTATAGTGAACCGACTATAGGTACCGTATGTGTAAGGTGTATATATCAGAAACACATTGCTACTGGTATTCTTGTGCTTATTGCATGTTATCCTGCATGAAGGGTAAACATTATCGGAGGAAATATTATATATAAGCATCATGTATATGCATGCCTTTCTTTTTGTACAGTAATTATTCTAACTACGGAAGTGGGATCACATTTACTAGTCCATACAGAGTCATTGTTTCCTAATTTTGCCAAGAAATGTGGTGTTTGAGGAGCAGCACTTTATTGACTAAGTTTCGTAGATACCTTTACGTTGTCAGTAAAGTGCTCCTCCTCATATGGTGTTGTCAGTAAAGTGCTCCTCCTCATATGGTGTTGTCAGTAAAGTGCTCTTCCTCATATGGTGTTTTTATTAATTTTTTAAACTTTTCGGAGTTCATTTTAACATTTGTAATACAGTTTTCTCTGTGTTCTTTATTGATGTGAGGACAGACAGGGTAACTTATTGCTACAAATTTGTTACGATGATCATGAGTGAATTCAACCATCATCAAGCTGAATAAGGAAAATTTCAGCCGTCTAGCAGTTTTGTTGTTCATATTAGTTTATCGTATCAGCTATGATACAGTACAGTTGTGAGCACTAATAAGATTACACACATTTGAATCTTTGCCCCTTAACATCCAAGTTATGAAGTATCTGAAATGTATGTACTATATATATGTACAGTAAACCCCCGCTCTTTCGGACTTCAATCTTTCGGAATTCTCAGACTTTCGGACTAGCATTTCAATTTGGACTCATGGTTCAGCCTTTCGGATTTGTCTGAAAGGCTGAGAAAAATTAAATCGCATTCGGACCAAAGAGCCAAGTTTCGGACTTGTCTAGTTAGGTGAATGTGTATTCGGACTTATAAACTTCGGACATTATTTCAGCCTTTCGGATTCGTCTGAAAGGTTGAGAAAAATTAATTCGCAATCGGACCGAAGAGCCGAGTTTCGGACTTATAAACTTCGGACATTATTTCAGCCATTCGGACAAGTCCGAATGGCTGAAGTGTGAAGTTTGGACTCGGCCCGTTCGGACTTTTGACACTTTCGGACAGGGTCTCCCCAATTAGTCCGAAAGAGCGGGATTCTACTGTATGTATATACTCCAGTACATACCCCAGTACATACCCCATAGCTGGGGGTGGCCATCTCGAGATAGAGCCTGACCACTTAAAGTTCTGATTCTTAGGGTCCGGGACCATGTTCGCGTTCCCTCGTCCCAATCTCTGTCTTGTCTAGTAGGTACATTTTTTCAAGGGAATGAGTATTCCTAGGCTCCCGCCCCAGCCCCTTTAAGCCGTCTTTTACGCCTCACAGGGAGTACGGTGGTGAAAGTTCTTTCCCCTCCACCATTTTACTAAATCTTCAATTAGTTTTTTCCACATAGGGATTTTTATAAGTTCATTTGTCTTTATATTGTGTGGTTTCTGTTTTTTTTTTCAAGATTTACCTTTTAAATACAGTCCATCCTCCAAATTTGCGAGATTATGGGCAACATGCGACGTCGCAAATTTCAAACAACGTAGCTTATGGGAATAATTACTTATGGGCGGCACCCGCCGAATTTTCTTATTAGTTAGTACATTTATATCGGTTGTGGGACACATTTATACATACAGACATACACTCATTAAAGCAGGGGTTGCTGGTGGAGAAGTGGAGCGAAGTGGAGAGCTGGAGCGGTGTGGAAAGTGTGGGGAGGTGGAGGCAGAGGCGGAGGAGGGAGATGGAGGGGAGGCGGCGAGGGGTGTATCGTTCTTGCTACTGATCACAATTTCAGCAATTTCTTTAATTTCTTGTTGGTTGTCAGCTTTCTTCCTCATCTTGTCATGGACAAATTTATAGTACAACAACTTGGCTTTGCTATAACTTCTTGATCAAGTGGCTGAATTTTGGAGGTTGTATTTGGTGGTAAAAATACAACTTCAACCAAACGCTCTCCAAGATGCGCCTGGTTATTTCCCGCGAAATAACCGTTATTTACATGAATCCAAATGTTATTTTAGAAAGTGGGTAACTATTCTGACTTGCCGTTATTGCCGAAATATTTATTTTATAAGTCGTTATTGGCGGAGTGTTTGTTGGCTTAGGCCTATTAATTGGCTTGACGCTTGGGTTCCGACTTCCGAGGCGAGGCAAGGCACCCCTACTGGGCCTCACCGCCTCTCTCTCCCCCACCCCACTCGTCCTCCTCGGCCAACACATCCGCAAATGTGGATTGGGGGGTCGCAAATTTAGAGGAAATGACGGATTTCCCTTATAATTCTACGGGCTGGTTCGCACATCTGGAATCGACCACGCAAATGTTGAATATTATATTTTTTCCAATTTTGACCCCCCCCTTGCAAATGTGGAGGATCGCATATTTCAAACTCGCATATTTAGAGGATGGACTGTAATGTAATAAAGCATTGTAATGCCTTGATTGCGTTCGATACTGATTTGAATGGGTGTGTAGCTATTCGTGCTCACAACTGTACAGTGTACATACTGTATATCTGCTATGCTATTGTAGCTACATAAAACATAACTCAAGTTGTATTTGATTCTCAGTTTCTATATTATTTAAACAGTATTATTGAAGGTCTAATGTTCATTACTTTTTATAGTTACAATTGATTGCAGTCTATATAAATTCTGAGGATATCTGAGTCACCCCCTCCCACCTTAATTGTATTACAGTATTATTATTTATTTATTATTTATTTATTATTACAGTATTTGTTTTTATTGTTGCTTTTTTGTGTACTGTATATGGAAAAGAATGTTATAATTAGTGCAGTATATTTGCTTTAGGTATAGTGGACACTATATCTGACTTGTATAATAGGTGCCTCATTCACCACAGTTTTGGTGATCATACTTTTGAACTATTCATATCATTTACTTACAGTGTAGCGTGATGCAGTGCTGATATTTATTACCTTATTTTTATTTTTTTAGGTTCTTCATCAGAAGAAGATTTCTTAGTTACAATATTTATTGTAAACCGGCAAGAATTTTGGATAGCCTTGTTGGTTGTGTATGAACACAGTCAGCCACTATGGTTCATTTATAGCAACTAATCACATGATGTGGTCAAAATGTCCAGAGGGAATACACCTTTTATGATAGCTAAGTTTATGACGCTTGAAAAGTTAAGCCCGGTTCACACGAGACGTCTTTTGCAGATCCGTTTTCAGGCCTGTGACATCACATACGAAAAACGGACACGGAAAACTAGTTGAAACAAAAGTTCTAGAGTACAGAACGTACTTTTCTGGACGTTAGGTAAACAATTACTAGACGATCGTCAGCATGGACTGAGAAAAGATCTTTCTTGGTGCTGCTTTCCTAATTTTGAACGAAGATGAACTACCTCTGGACTTCAATGCATTATACTAGGAAAATAGATCAAACAAAGCTATCACATACAGTTGCCCACATATTTATAAGTTCTGTTCCACTTCGTGATCTTATTCATAGAAATATATTGCGCATGATTGAATTACGAGTGTAGTGGTTAACTCATATAGTAAACTGATAATTAAAAGAAACCGCACTCGCAATTCATTCATATACAGTACTGATTTTACTTTCATACATCAGATTACGACTAGAAACAGAACTTATGTAGGCAACGGTACCTTGACATAATTATATGCACTGTAGAAGGGAATCGAGATTATATTGGAGAAGGATGTTATTGTTCTGTAGTTATAATATACTTTAGTGTTTTATTATTTGTATCTGAAGGCGCGCGAAGGAGAACGACATGTTTACTTTGGTACCGCAGTGGGGTATACGACAACTGCCAGGTACACGATCAATACGAAAATGTATTTACTGCCTTAATATTTGTGTTGCCATTAAAATTATTATATTGTTAAGCAATATTAACTACACTCCTCCTCGGGTAGCGCGGGTATATCGTACTGGGACCGCGCCGCGCTACGCAAACACGCGCTACACAAAGCAAAGAACTTATGGGATTAATTCTATTGGTTCTGACGACTTCCCCAAAGTCACCTTTTTGACCATTTACCACCCAATAACCTTACCAAATATGGATCAAACATTAGTAACAGACAACCTAACCCTATTTTACAGATCATCATCATCATCATCATCATCTCCGACGCCTTGCTTCCCCCTGGGAAACCCCCACTAGAGGATGGCCATGACAGAAACGTCTCCAAGCTACTTTGTCAAGACATGCCTCCTTTGCCCGTGCCACAATGCCCCTTCCACTACGTGGAAGTTTTTCTTCAATATATTTTTCCACTTTCTTTTCCCATACCATAGGTGGTCTTCCACTACTAGCGGTTCCACTCACCTGACTCCCATATATCTTTCTTGGCATTCTGTCTTCATCCATTCTCTGAACATGACCATACCACCTCAAAGTACTTCTCTTTATCCACTCAACCACACCACAATCAATGCCCAAAGCCTGCTCTTCCATTCCAAAGGACTCGTACACTTCCCTATTACTTGGCCCATCTAGCCTATTCATGCCAGCTGCCATTCTGAAAAAGCTCATCTCCACAGCTCTTAGTTTGAAGAGGTCCTCGTCACTTGCCGTCCATGTCTCGCTTCCATACGAGAGTGTTGGGAGCAGCACACTGTTTCTCAGTGACTTTTTGACTTCCTGGCTAACCATTCTTCCTTTGAGAATACTATCAAGTTCTCCAATCACTTTTCTCCCTTGCATTTTTCTCTCTTTTATCTCACTCTCCATTTTACCATATTTGCATAGTACAGCTCCCAAATACTTGAAACTTTCAACCTCTTCTAGTACTTCATTTTTCAATTTTATTTTACAACTTTTGTTGTGTTCTTTCTTGATTCTATATTTTTCCTTAAAATCTATAGTTTCATGCATTCTTCTCTCAAACACCATTACCTTACATTTCCCTACATTGACCTTTAACTTTCTCTTTTCACATACCCTGTCAAAGTCAGTGACCACTCTCTGAAGTTCTTCAGCATTTTCCGCCAACAGGACTGCATCGTCCGCATATAGGCATGTTAAAATCTTCCATGTTCTTCCCTCTGATTCCAGTCTAGCTCCCCACACCCATTGATACAGCCCTACATTCCCTAATCACTCCATCCATGTATATATTGAACAACCAAGCTGACATGACACATCCCTGTCTTACACCTACATTGACCTCAAAACTTTCACTTAACTTATCCCCTACCTTCACATTTGCCATTGCATTCCTATAAAAAGATTTTACTGCCATTAGCAACTTTCCTCCCACACCATATACTGTTAACACATCCCACAGGCCCTCCCAGTCTACTTTGTCGTAGGCTTTTTCCAAATCCATGAATGCTACATAGAGTAGCATCTGTAGTATGCTGTAGATACTTCTCTACCAACAATCGCATTGAGGCTATCTGGTCAACGCAGCCCCTGCCCTTTCTGAAACCTCCCTGTTCCTCGCCTATTTTGTCATCCGTTATCTTCTGTAGCCTCTGTTACTACTCTTGCATGTACCTTTCCAGGTATGCTAAGCAAGCTAATTCCCCTATAATTCTTACACTCTTCTTTACTACCCTTCCCTTTGTACAAGGGTACTATCACTGCTTTCCTCCAGTCCTCTGGTACACTTTCCTTTTCCCATGCTAATTTACATAACCTATGCATTATGTCAACAGCTTATTCTCCTCCATATCTCAGCATTTCACCTGGGATGTTATCTACTTCAGCAGCTTTGCCCATTTTAAGTCTATTGATTGCTTCTTTTACTTCTTCTCTGCTTATCTGGCTTTCAACTACCCTGTTTATTCTACCTCTCTCCATTCCTATGGATGAGATCTTTGCCTTCCCCCTACTCTTTACAGCTAAGCTACTAAAATGATCTTTCCATACTTTCACCACACCATCACCCTCTACCACTTCCCCATTCATGTCCCTCATCCTACCACCTGAGACACTCTCAGTCTTCTTCCCTCTGGCTTCTTTCACAGCTCTGTAGTATGCTTTCCTGTCATTCAGAAACTGTTCACTAATCTTTCTCCCATATGCCTCATCTGTCTTCCTTTTAGCGTCTTGTATCGCCCTCTTCACTCTTTGTTTCAAATTTTTATATTCTTCTTTCCTCGCATCTCTAGTTTCTCTAGGTATATTCTTTTGCAACATACTCTTTCTGAACTCTTTCTTCTTTTTCACTATTTCTTCTATCTCTTTACTAAACCATGCGTTACCTTTCTTCTTCCACATTTTAAAGGTTATCTATGAAATGAGACACACAGGTAAGTTACTGTTCATTACCTTGTCGAGTGGTGCTGTGGATGTGGTGCGTCGCCTCCCTCTCTCCCGCCCGTCCGCCTGCCCCCTCCCCTCCCCCACGACACCAAGATGGGCGTCACTGAGAGGAGGTTGAAGGCCTTCCCAGGTTCTGGTCGTCATCGCCGAACCCTGAGAACAATGACATGTTGTCGTCAATGTCAACGTCAGAAGGGAGGGAGTCCGAATCGTCACCCAGCTGGCGTTCTTCCTCCTCCGAATCGTCACCCTGCTGCCGTTCCTGCTGTTCCTGGCGGTCACAGAAAAACTCTGTGATCCTTCTCTGTTGGCTAGCATTGACCCTCTCAGTAAACATCTCGGAGTAGTGTCTCAGCAGAGTTGAGAGTTGCATAGACGTTGCTCGAGCCCTATCCCTATTTGGATCCTTGTTCTGGATACGGTCAGCCAAGCGATCAGCCAACTCGACGATCTCACGTAAGTCACTGGTGATAGGGTCTCCATCGTTAACTCCATCTTCGGCAGGCGCTTCTTCATCCGCTAGTTCCTCATCCAATTCCTGCAGTAAGTCCTCGGGATCCTGCTCAGGTGGAACAATCATCTCTCGGACGTCTTCCTCGTTGATATCTTGTAGGCCTGCCACGTTACGAGCTGCTGCCACTGCCTGTTCAACCGCAGCTTCTACCCTCCGACGCTCACCTGGCAGGTCTAGCTTGTGGCCAGGTAACCCCTCCAAAATATTCCTCCATGCGTGGTGGATAGTGGGCTGGTTGATTGAGTACCAACTCTTGACAATAAAGTCAATTCCCATTTTTATGTGGAATTGCTTCCAAAATTGGAAGACTGTAAGGGTGGCTGGATTTTCAGGGGGATCTTGGGCTTGTGCAGGGGCTGGATCTTGGGCTTGTTGTGGGGCGGCATTGGGGTCATCAGGATCAAAATCCAGGTCGGACATCTGATCAATTTCTTCATTTGTGTCGGTTGCAGAATCCAACATTAAGAAGGTCTTCGTGGCATAGGCAGCTTTAAGACAGGCGATGATCTCCTGATCTAATGGCTGTAGAAGAGAGGTTGTGTTGGGTGGCATAAACATCACCTTTATTGAAGGGTGTCTGTCAACTAGCAGGGGCGAATGACCAGGTGCGTTGTCCAGCAAGAACAGGATCTTAAATGCTAGATTTTTCCGCATACAAAACTGTTCAAGTTCAGGTACAAGATATTTATCAAACCACTCAAGACTGAGGGCAGCTGACATCCAGGCTTTCTTGTTTGACATCCAATGCACGTTGAGACGTGACATGTCTAAGTTCCTGTAGGGGCGAGGTTTCTTAGCTCGGTGGATGACTAGGGGCTTCATCTTGCAAGACCCTGAAGCATTGCACGTCAAGAGCAATGTTACCCCACCTTTGCCCCTTTGAAACCCTTGGCGCTCTTCTGCTTCCTGTGGATGTAGGTACGTTTGGGCATTTTTTCCAAAAAAAGCCTGTCTCATCGGCGTTGAAAATCTGGTCAGCTGAATATCCACCCTCTTCTATAATCTGGCGTAGGTAGGCAGGAAATTCTCGGGCAGCTGCAACATTGGCACTTGCGGCTTCTCCAGTTATTCGCACATTCTTAACCTTCTGCCGATTAAGAAAAGACCAGAGCCATCCGTGTGACGCTTGAAATGGTGGCGGGTTAGGCACGCTCAACTTGACAGCAACTTCTAGATAAAGTTTTTTGGCTTTCTGACGAATAGCTTTTCCATCAAGAGGGACCCCCCTCCTGCTTTGGCGATCAATATAACGACCAACAAGTTTCTCAGTCGTCTTGAGAACAGGGTTGGCTACCTTAAAGGCATGTTGACTCGCTATGCCTGGGTTACCCTTGAGAACTTTTCATATCTTGTCTCTATTCTTGAAGATTGTTCGTATTGTCGATTCATTCACCCCATAAGTATGGGCAATATGTGCCTTCTTGGTACCAGATTCCACCTTCTTCACCACCTCTAGCTTCTCTGCATAAGTGAACTTGCGGCGCTTGAGTGGTGGGGGCATGGTTGCGGTGATACTTGGTAGAACAGAAACGATTTGGACGGGCACTATGTTATCACGGAGAGACGCGGCGTAGGACTAGGCCTACCCAAGCGTGGGGGAGGCCGAGCCGAGCCGAGCCTAGCCGAGTCTGACGTCACGAGTCTACCGAGTCTGACGTCACGGCCGAGATATGGCGAGAGATGCCGAGCCCCCAGCCGACCACAGAGCGCGCTACATAAAAAAAAACGTGTTAGATGCTGACTCGGCACACTAGGGGTACCCGCGTTAGACCAAAACCGCACTGTCCAAAGCCGCGCTACTTGAGGGAGGACTGTATAATGTAATGAAAATTTTACATAAAAATATTACATACATTTCACTTCAATGTTCAAAGTACGGAACGTACTGGTTGTGCGGACCGCAAAAATATTAATCAAATTCATCTTTTTGTGCGGTCCGGATTTTGGGAGACTGTTTCCCAGTTCACGATACGTACGGCCAGCGTGTCTGTAGGTGACGTCACTCTGACGTTACAGTCTTTTGTACGGGCCAAAACACGGAATGGAAAACGGCTTGTGTGAGCTAGGCTTTCATGTTTACGTGTTCTGTCATATTCAATCTTATTATTTGTGCTGATACCCAATATTTAGATTTTTATGATAGTTAGGTTTATGATACCTAAAGAGTAAATATTTAATTGTTATGTCGTATTCAATCTCATAATTTGTGTTGATACCCAATTTGTAGATCTTAGCAATATGTATGCAATTTGTTGTACTGCAAGTTAAATCAATTTATTCTTTGAATCTCAAATCAAGTTAGTGTATACAATTTTGAAAAGCAAGTTGATATCTTTGTTGTGTTCATCCACAATTTGTATTATTCTTTTACAGAAACATTAACTTGCTCATGTAGTGATGTACACCCTATGTGGTGGTTTTGTGTTCTTTTATTTCAAATTTTATTTTATTAAAGCTTTACTTCCACAGCTATTTTGATAAGTTGTTTTGCCTTTACTGTACTGTATATTGTGTCATCCCTTTTTTTTTTTTTTTTTTTTTTGCAAGTTGTACATTATATCATCTTCCAAACTGGCACTTGTAGTATTTATTTTTAACATCTTTCTTAACACCAATAACACCCCTAATGAATGAAATTAATGCAGTTAAAAAAGGACCCATGTTATCCAGAGGTTTTATGGAGATCGTATTTACCCCTTTGAGTCCTAAAGGTGGAAGAAAATAGTTTAATGGTAACCAGAATATGATTAAAATTACGTCATGGTAGTGTAGGGGTTAATGCTAGAACAAGAGTGAAAACAAAATACTATATTCAGCTATAGTCTATTTTTTCCCAGCTGGTGGCAAATTGAATCCTTTAGCAGCTGATTTCTCCATACTTAATGATAAAATTTGAAACTATTATGTCTGTGCATCATCTTATTGCCAAGTTTTCACAATAAACAACACATTTCGCTACAAAATCTTTGTAATAGCCAAGTAATTAAGATGAATATGTGGCAATTTACTATCAGCTGGAATTCTTTTTACTATACAGTAGTGCGTCATCATGTCCTCTATCATTAACCCATTGGGTGCAGGAGACATTCTGGAATTCCTGGCAATATAAGGCAATTTACAGGCTCTTACAGCCTCTTAACCCCTTATTAGCGGGGCCCGACTTAAGTCCGTATAGAGAACACCTGCCCAAAGAGCGGGGCCCGACTTAAGTCCGTGTGCAATTTTGGAGCAATATTGCCTCTGAGAGAGAGACGAGCGGTGGGCGGAGCGTAGGTCGGGCTCTGACCGTTCGCCACGGGTCCCGCGGGCCTACTGACGTTTACTCCACACACATCCGCCCTCCCTCCCTCACTACACAGGGTATTATGTCAAGAAATTACCGTATTTTAGGGATTTTGCACTCGTCTTGCACGATCGTTGCAAGAGAACGCGTGGTCGTAGGAGGATGGTTCTGGTGTCATTGGAAAGCTGAATTAACGCCCTTTCAGGGATACATAATTGTATTACGCTCTGGCTCTTGTTTATGCATGAAAAAGAGCACGGAAACAAGGCCATTTAGGGTAAAACCACCCGCTTGGCGGGTAGTAGAAATTCCTTACGGGCCCGCTCGTAAGGCGTTAAAGCCTGTGGGGACGAGTGTAAGAGAAAAGGAGTGCGGGAGGTTCCTCTCCGCTCTCCATCACGGCTGCCGGGGCACTAAGACTCAGGCCTCACATCTCGCGAGACAATACAGCGCTGCCAAAGGCAAATGTAGTGTGACATTGCTCATAATTAGCGAATATTTGGCGATGTCTATGGTAGCACTGCGGGTTAATCCCGCTCGCTACGAAGCTTGTTCTGGCGTCATTTAGAAGCAATTTTCTTCTAGTTTTTGGCTTAATACATTTAATTTCCATCAGACACTTGTTTATTCATTCAGGAGTGCCTGAATGAGCCCTAATATAACGGAAACAGGCGGAAATATGCCCGCAGCGTAAGTGTTAACCGTTTCAGTGCGGGTGATATCCCATTATTCTGATTCTGGCTACTTTGACAATTTTATTCAGTTGAAGAAGGACGTCTAGCAATTAAAGGGCTACAAACTATCTCGAGTATCCTTCCTAAGCTTCATAAAATCCTCTTAAATATAACTAGAATAAATTAAAAAAAACGTAAGGGAACACCCTTCCCAGGCTAGTTTCTTACTGTCTTGATGGTGTAATGGTTAGAGCATGTAAGTTCTGTATGTGATATCCTGGAAGAATCACATCTATCTATCTATCTATCTACTCAGGCACATTCCCCATTTTGTTTCCCTCCTTTTCGTTTTTACTCTTATTTATTTATTTTATTTTTTTTAGCTGGGGATGGCCGACTCGAGACAGAGTCATGCTTTCATTAATTTCATTTGGGGTGTTATTGGTGTTAAGAACGATGTTAAAAATAATGAGCTTCTGGCAGATTTACCCGACTTCAATTTTGTGCCAGAATACCACTTTATGTCTTAGCTATACCCAGTTCTAAATAGGTAGGCCAAAAGTCGTGAACCCTAAGCTCCGTAACTCAAATTGGGCTCGAGCAAATGGCTGTAAGATTCCACTCCTATTCCGTGGCTGACCCTTCCCAAATGGTAGAAATATTAGTTCAATTACTCTAGTTGTTTATTAGGTACCGTATAGAGGTTAATGTTCAAGAGTTTTGGCCTACTTATTTGGAACAGGGTATAGCAAATTGTTTACATCTAATATATTATTTCAGATTTTAGTAAAGACGCAAAATATTTCACTTTGTACAGTAAAGTACACAAATATTTATCATACCGGTATCTGACAATAATAGCAACAGAAAATGTATACTGTACTGTATACTGTATATATTTTTTTAAATTATCAAATGTTGAAAAATATTTGCACACTACACACTTAGTACCTGTTAATTTGTACCTTTTAGTGTTTGTTTTTGCATTACGTACAGTTGCCTTCAACATTTCTGAAACACATCTAAGATTATAGAATACAGTATATGATATAACCACACAATCACTTACGCCAACAACACAATCTACGCTCCTTGAGTGTAAAAAATTGAGATACAGGCACTCTTAACTTTAAAGTCACATCATATTAAGTTGTTTCAATAATACACTTAATAGGGAACAAAATTCACTTAAATTGTTGTTAATGAGAGAAAAACAATCTACAATCACAATAAAAATGCCCCAAAATTGTTGCTTCAACTACATATGTTTAATTTAAACTCTTAATTTTCAGAAACGTAACTATCCTGTACAACTTTTAAGTGAGGATTTACTGTAGAGGGCTGTATTCTTAGTCACCACACTACACTCTTCCTGATAGTGATTACAATATATCATAATGACCCCTTCTGTATTGGCAACAGCATTTTAATTATATTCTCTACTATATCGTCTAAATATAGTATGTATCAGGGCTGTTCGGCCAGGCAGCTTAGGGAACGACAATAACAACAACAATATAGTATGTTGTTGTTGTTGTTGTTGTTGTTGTTCCCCAAGCTGCCTGGCCGAACAGCCCCAAGGCCCCGAGTAAGGCCAAGGCCATAAACGAGCGCCCCCACAGAACCCTCCCTGCCGACCACAATAAAGCCTGGGTGACCGAAGCCACTCCATGGCGGGGAGCTGAGAGGGTGCGTAAATATAGTATGTAAGTACATTATATACAAACATATATACTATATATTAACAATTTTGTGAAGTTTAAGAAGGATCTGTGGTAGTAAAAGGGTTGTTGTTGTTGTTGTTGTTGTTCCCCAAGCTGCCTGGCCGAACAGCCCCAAGGCCAAGGCCATAACCGAGCGCCCCTACAGAACCCTCCCCGCCTACCACAATAAAGCCTGGGTGACCGAAGCCACTCCATGGCGTTGAGCCGAGGAGGGTGCGGAAACGCCCGGGAAACCAAAGCACCACCCAGGGCCCTGTGCCCCTCGGCAATTATGAAGAGAAAGTTGAGGGGCAAAGGAAAAAGAAAAGGGTTAAGTGAGGTAGTTCAAAGCCTGTTAATTGCTGGAGGCCCTACTTAAACTGAATGAAATCTAATAATAACCAGAATAAAGTTAAAAGGATGGCACCGGTACTGAGTGGGTTAACAATGTTTTTGAGTAGTTTATTTTATTTGAATACATTTCATCATAACAAATGTGAAATTTTATAATACAGCAATTGGTTTACTATTCCATTTACCTCTGACATTCTGTCTAGTTGTTGTTGTTGTTGTTCCCTAAGCTGCCTGGCCGAACAGCCCCGATACATACTATATTTAGACGATATATGTCTAGTTCAGTGTACTGTATACAGTATAGATTTTTGTTTACTCAGTAATACAGACATACTGTACTGTACTGTATATACAGTACAGTACTCTATATGTAAATATGGTAACCCCTACTAACTACAGTACACCCTTTTCATCTTAACCTTTTCAATCAGATAACCAGATTAAAAGGAAGAAATGTGTCTTTGAATAGGCTACTGAAAGAGTGAATTAAAAGTGGTGATAACAAACACTTACTGTAATAACTGATTCATAATGACAAGTCAATAAATTAGGTGGCATAGAAAACACAGAAAGTACTTTTATTTCTTTATTCGCTAACATTTTGACCATTTTGTAGTTCCTATCATCTATATCTCTATATCCTGAAACGTCAAGGAATGAAAACTCTCTCCTGTTTTTTCCCTCTCTCCTTTGTAACCCTCTCTACCGGCGACGTCCTTTTCATTATATTCTGGCGGCAACTATTAAGCAACTTTATTTAGCTTTGGAAGGATCTGTGGTAGATTAAAGGAATAATTGAGATAGATTGTAGCCTTTCAATGGTTAGAGGTCCTTCCTAAACTTAATAAAATTGTCTAATAGTTGCCAGAATATAGTGAAAAGCACGTCAGCGGTACAGCATGGGTTAAACGCACAGACTGAAGTAAACTGAAGGGCTTTCTATTACGGGGCGACCAGACAACTCGACCAGTAGACCATTTTCACCAGTAGTTCTCAACCATTAATGTTTGCCTTTTCATTTATGATTTAAGCCCTTCAATCGGATGACGGCCTTTTAATCATTATTCTAGCTATCCAATAATAGTTTAATTTGAATGGAGATAGTTATTTTACCTCTTGAGTACGAGTGATCCTCCTTAAGCTAAATGTATATGTCTGATCTGGTGGTAATGATGGTGGTACACTCGGATGCCATAGTCTCTTGCCCACTCATTAATATTCAAGGACTTCACCTATTTTATTTATGGAAGTATATACAGTACTGTGAAAAAAACAAATATAATTTTCTATATACAGTACTGTATAGACTACAAATCTATGTACAGTACTGTATACTATTTATTGAAAATCAAGTTCTATCCAAAAATTAATCAAAATAGATATACTGTAATTGCATAAAGAAAAACATAGGGGTCCACAAATTCTTATGAGTGGGCTAGAGACTATGACATCGGAGTGTACCTAGGTAATGGGCTGGTCTATCAGAGAGCTGAGCGATCTCTGCCATACCCATAGCTTACTCTGACTGTTGCTTTTACTTATATATTTTCTAGGTCTCGAGTGACGGCGTCTCTTACGTGGATTGACCTCCCTACTGCCAACCTAGAGGTTGGCAGATTGGGAGCCAAAGCGTCACATTTTTCCTTTGCCCCTCAACTTTCCCTTCATAATTGCTGAGGGGTACAGGGCCTTGGGTAGGGCTTTGGTTTCCCGGGCGTTTCCGCACCCTCCTCAGCTCCCTACCTTGGAGTGGCTTCGGTCACCTGGGTTTTATTAGTGGTAAGCAGGGAGGGTTTTGTGGGGGTGCTCAGTTATGGCCTTGGTCTTGCTCGGGACCTTGAGGCTGCTCGGTCAGACAGCCTGGGGAACAGCAACAACAACAACAACCTAGGAAAACAAAAATTGGAGTCATCTGATTGAGGGTTAAGTTGACATTGGTTTAAGGTTTTCTGGTTGAATATGGAACCCTTTTTGTGGTGCAGTTCCACCGTGCTGTACCTGATACTGTAGTTCTGTATTCTAGCACAGGTTTTGTAACTTGGTCATGGTAGTGTTTAGCATGGGATACATTCATAAGCTTTTGTATTACTGTAGTTTGCATTTTCTTATACCGATATTTGGAAGACGTTGTAGATGTGGAGTCATAGAAATCCAAAATTCATGATTTAGAAAAACATGTACCGTACCAGTAAGCCGATTAATTCTACTTTTCAAATGCCCAACAATTCAGAAGTAATTCAATTAGTATTTTAAGAGTTTATGTTTTTTATTTATTTATTTTATTTAAGATGGCTAGCAATTTAGAATTCATTCAGATGGTATTTTAAATGTAAGCAAGATTTTAACCCGTTCAGTACCGGTAACATCCTTTTAATTTTTTTCTGGCAATGATTAGACTATTTAATTAAGCTTAGGAAGGACTGAAGTGACTGATCTGACTAATATGTTCATTATTTATATTTGCCATTGTCTGTAATGACACTGAGGTTGGCAAATCTTACACTGCATCTCAACTTTTCAATATTATAATGCAAAACTTGCAAAATAAACAAACCAAAACTGGGACGATACAAGATAAATGCAAAAGAACAAATCAAAATCTCTATGTGGAAATAATGCTTAATAAAATAAATTTTTGAAATAAAAGAACACAATCCACCACATAGGGTGTACACAGCTACATGGGCAAGTCAATTTGGTTCCCAAGCAAACTGATCGCACATATAACAATGCAATGTAATAATAGAATTATATAATCATGCTGGTCCCAAGCTTTTCTGTTGTTCCACTTTATCATATATGTAAGTTTGAATCCCTTAAATATGATAGCATCATTTTGATTTTACTCTGTCTGCCATTAGAATATCTTACACAGCTTAGGGAGGATGTGCAGGAATAAAAGGTGTAAGTACAATCTCCATTAACCTTCCAACCACCATATTCCCTGCTAAGCTGAACAAAATCCTCTAATGCTAGTCAGAAGAGAGGTCCTGTCTTAGTTAAGGGTATTCAAAATATATTTAATTACATTTTCCAAACTTCCTTATGCTACAGCAATGATTTTTGGTTTACATTCAGAGTGTAAATATGTTTTTCTGTTTTAAATATTATACTTCTTTATGCAACATGTGTATTGATTGATTTTTATAAAAATGAAACATTATTCTTTGATAGAGATTTATTTACTTTTATCACATGATGTGAAGTATGGACATATTATTAGATGATCTAGATATATATGATGACTTTTTATTATCATCCTAATGTGAATGTGAAGCAAAACTGGTATCAGATGAGATCTATTCCTTTATCTTTTATTGATGTCTTGATAGTGTACTGGTTAGAGCGTATAGGATCTGTATGTAATATACCGTGTTTGAATCCTGGGAGAATCACATGCTTTCATTAATTTCATTTGGGGTGTCATTGGTGTTGTTAAAAACGATGTTAAAAATTGTCAACACTGGCCTGGCAACCAAAATTAACCTATTTTGACAGTGGTGATAGGCTGGTCTATCAGAGTGAGAGTTGAGTATTCTCTGCCATACCCATACCTTACTCTGACTGTTCCTTTCGCTTATATATTTTTTAGATCTCAAGTGGCGGCATCTCTTCCGTGGATTAACATCTCTACTGCCAACCTAGGTTGGCAGACTGGGAGCCAAAGCGTCACATTTTTCCCTTGCCCTTTAACTTCCCCTTCATAATTGTTGAGGGGCACAGGGCCCTGGGCGGAGCTTTGGTGTCCCGGGCATTTCCGCACCCTCCTCAGCCCCTCATCTGGGAGCGGCTTCGGTCACCTGGGCTTTCTTAGTGGTAAAGCTGGAAGGGTTCTGTGGGGGCGCTTGGCTATGGCCTTGGCCTTGCTCGGGACCTTGGGGCTGTTCAGTCAGACAGCTTGGGGAACAACAACAACAACAACTTTGACTAGTTTCCAAAACCAGAACAAAAGATATCAGAAATGTTGCCAGTAAAATATTGACCATGGAAAATTGATGATAAAAGCTCTCGTGTTATATCCCCTTAACCCCTTCAGCACGATGACGTCTATTGACCCTTGAATCTAGCTAACATTAGATGATTTAATGCAGTTTAAGAAGAACCTATACTATTCGGAGGATTTATTGAGATCGATTTCACCCCGTTGAGTCCTAGAGGTAGGCCTACATTATTATTGATGAAAGAAAATCGTCTAATGGTGACCAGAATTTGATGGCAATTTCATCATCGTGCTGAAGGGGTTAAGGGGGGGATGGGCATATTTATTAGCCTATTCGTCCTATCCAGAGTGATGTTTGGCATCCTCTACCCAACCTTAGCCATTTCTGTCTTATCTCTTTTACTGTCTTACTATTCCTTCAGGGGGCAGGAGGCTAGGAATCCTCCTACCCTTGTAAAATTCTCCTACTCAACGAGAAAAAGAAAGGGGCGAGGGAACGCAAAAATCTCCCGAACCCTAAGAATTGGAACTTTAAATGTTGTTTCTGTTCGGGCTCTGTCTCGAGTCGGCCACCTCCAGCAATGGGGAATGTGCTTGAGTATATACTGTACATACATAAATACATTATTTTCTTAGTTTCCTCCCTAGACCTCCATCAAGCTTAGAAAACACCCCCAAGACCCTCCTTCAAGATAAATTTGTACATTTTTCGATAGAAATTTTTTCCGGCCAGGGGCCGATTACTACTATAATACAGGCTCGCTATTGCTCGCCAGGACATTTTATTGACACCTAAATTGCACGAAAGGTCTTAATATTGACATGAATGGGGCGAAGGGTCTTAATTCTGCTCTCTCTCTCTCTCTCTCTCTCTCTCTCTCTCTCTCTCTCTCTCTCTCTCTCTCTCTCTCTCTCTCTCTCTCTCTCTCTCTCTCTCTCTCTCTCTCTCTCTCTCTCTCTCTCTCTCTCTCTCTCTCTCTCTCTCTCTCTCTCTCTCTCTCTCTCTCTCTCTCTCTCTCTCTCTCTCTCTCTCTCTCATATATATATATATATATTTGTGGCCTGGTTTTAAACTGAAGGTAATCGTCTAATGGTAGCAAGAAGGTTAACGGCCCCAGTACTGATATAGCTCTTCTTGACCTATTAGTTACGTATATGGACTTCTCTTAATCTTAATAAAATCGTCTAACGGTAGCAAGAGGAATAACAAATGATCAAAGAGTAAGGGGGGTCACCGTTTTTTTTTTATCTTTCTCTCCTTTTCGCTCTTTCCCTGGCTTGTATCCATTCGGCCCCATTCAGCCAACTGTTTTAAGACGTTTATCCCCATCCAGGTGTCGATTTCTATCGCTCGCCATCATTGTATGGAGAAATCCGGCTTCGCCGGAGATATTTTTCGATAGAAAAATGTACAAATTTACCTTGCTGTCAAAACAAAAATATATATATGCTGGTTCGCTACCGTTCGCCAGGAAAATATTGACACCTGGATGGGGGTAAACGTCTTAAAACAGTAGGCTGAATAAATACAAGCCAAAGAGAGAGGGAGAGAAAGAGAAAAAAAAGCGAGGTGGGCTCCCTTAACCTCTGAAGTGCGCATGGGGGTAATTGGAAACGTCCCCCTGTGCTGACGTATTTGAGGTGTTTCCGTCACTAAAATATTCATTGTGCCATTAATAGCATTAATACTTATCCATATGCGCCTATTATGGGTTGATTAAAAAGGTATTAACCTGAAACAACAATAAAACGAGTGAAAACAGCGTTTGGATGGTCAAAATCGGAGATATAGCCCGCGAGTTGTATAATGTATGGGTGAGGCAATCTGCTTTCCCGCCAATTTCCCCCAAGGCCACTGAGACACAGTCGATCGATACTCTCTCTCTCTCTTGCACTCGCTTGCTATCAGTGATGACCACACCCTCCAATCGGATTTCTAATGTTAGCACGAAAATATACCTCAGAATAAGGGAATAACAGGGAAAATAGGTGATAACTGAAGGAGAGGAGGAAAGTGGGGAAGGAGGGGAGGTAGAGGACTGAGATTTTGCATGGCCCAGGGGCCAAAAAAAAAAATAAAAAAAAAAAAAAAATATAATTTTTTTTTTTTTTTCGATGTCAAAAGTTGATTTTTGTTTTCTCTGACTCTTAAGAGTCTCCCCGCAGTGCGCCGGGGGAACTCTTAAGAGTCTCCCCGCAGCTCCCGGGTTAATTAGCGGCCCAGGTATTGGTGCAGCTCTTGACCTATGGGTTCGTGTTGTAGGCCTCTCTTAATCTTAATAAAATCGTCTAGCGGTAGCAAGAATAATAAAACAAAACATTAAAGACCTCTTAATCTAAATATAATGCATCTAAGTATAACAAGAACAATATAAACAAAAACATAGACCTTTCTTAATCTAAAGAAATGCGTCTAAATGTAGCAAGAACAATATAAAACAAGAAAAGACCGCTCTCATTCTAAATAAATGAGTTTAAATGTAGCAAGAACAATATATAAAAGAGAACATAGACTTCTCTTAATCTAAATAAATGCGTCTAAGTGTAGCAAGAACAATATAACAAAAAGAACAGACCTCTCTTAATCTAAATAAATGCGTCTAAATGTAGCAAAAAAACATAAAAAAAGAACATAGACCTCTCTTAATCTAAATGGTACGTCTATGAAGGAAAAATTATGAAAATAAAGATGATTTTGATTACGACTCAGGTGATCGATTCTCTTCCTACTTGAATAAATAAATGAACTAATGAAAGAACAATATAAACAAAAGGTTATCGACCCCGTTAATAAATAATATAGTATATACCTACCGTACCGATACACAATATATGCATACCCGGCCAGATCAGATATTATACCTGCGATACAGACAATGGTGAACGGATAACTGAGTGACAGACGAGATATCGGGGGGGAACGGAATCACCTGTGTCCAGTGAACGCGAAAATGATATCCTGTTTGATAGGCTGGCTGAAGGGGAGATTTTCACTTAAGGGATTATTTTTTTGAACCTCCTTCTCCCTCATGTTAAGCCCCATTAGTTGTGTGATTTTAATTAAGACGTTCGCTCCGTTAGTTTGGTGATTATAAGACATTTCACCTAATTTCTGTTAATTTTAAGACCTTTCGTGCCATTTAGGTGTCGATGTTTGTTCCTGTTGAGCGATAGCGAGCCTGTAATTTAGGAGGAACCGGCCTTCGGTTGGGACATTTTTCTACCGAAAAATGTACACATATATATCGAATTGGGGTCTTGGAGTATTTTTTTAAAGGTTGATGGGGGTCTAGGAAGCAAACTATAAATCTCCCCTTAACACATATTGTTTTTTTTTAATTCCGACTGTCTCCCGGTTTTTGCCGTAAACAAAAATAAAAAAATAAAAAATAATTGGAAGATTGCAAAATTGGAAGCAGTTGGGTCCAAATCGTGTATTCTCCCGATTGCTCCCAATTTCGCAATCTTCCAATTTCTTGTCAAAAATCGGGGGCAGTCGAGGTAAAAAATAGTGTATGTTTGACGGGGGCTTTACTCCCGAACACTATACTCTGTTTCTTTTCAACTGACGGTAAATTGCAAAGTTCCCATCAAGATTTCTCAGGTATTTTGAAGATTTTGTAGTGAAATATGGTGCTAATTATATAAACTTGGTATTTATAGGATGCAGAGACATAGTAATACCATATGTTTCTATTAAATATCGATACATTAGCTGCTAAGGGATTCAGTTTATCGTCAGCTGAAAAGAAACAGGGCATACAAGGGCTTGTCACACGGTCGCGCTAATAAGTCATGTCTCGGATGTCATTACGTTTGGCTCGCTCTGTGCTGTATTAATGTCTGCCAGATGTTGAATAGTGTGGGTAAGTGTAGGAACTTGTTGGTATATCTCACTCAAAAAGAAGAAATCATGTGTAAATATTGCTGATACTAATTATTGATCAAAATATAATTGGTGCCGAGACATCACTTATTAGGCCGATTGTACAGTGTCTGGAATCCGATACAACTTGATATGGTGACGTCCTTTTCATCATATTCTGGCAACTATTAAGGCGATATTATTCATCTTAGCAGTGATCTATGGGACGATTTTATTCAACTATGGATGGATTTGAGGTAACTAAAAAGATTAAGCGAGATATTTTGTAGCTATATAATGGTTAGAGGTCCTTCTTAAACTGAACACAATCATTTAATGGTTGCCAGAATATAATGAAAAGGACGTCACCGGTACTGAATGGGTTATACATTTTCTTGTTTAGTATTCGGGTAATTTATTTGTGTTTCAAGGTCTGTTCCTGATTTTAAGCTACACACTTTAAGGATGGATGGTTCACTTTTTGGTCGATTTTTGCATGTATTCATTATTTTTTCTAGTTTCCTCCCTAGACCTCCATCAAATTTAAAAAAACGTCCATTAGATCCCCCTTCTAGATTAACATTACACACTGATATTTGGTATTGATAAATACGTTCAATGTAATGTCCCGGCCGAAAGCCGGTTCTTCCAACATTACAGGCTCACTATCGTTCGCCAGGGGGAAAAAATCGACACCTAAATAGCACGAAAGGTCTAAATATTGACGACGAAATGGGGCGAAAGGTTTTAAAATCGACTAACTAATGGGGGCAAACATCTTAACATCTGAAAACTAATGGGGCTAAACATGAGGGAGAAAGTGGTCCAGAAAACCGGCCCATATCCCCTTAACCCTATTTGATGCAGGGCAGGTCTATTTGGAACCACCCTGTTTTACTCCATTAGTTTGGAGATTTTAAAACATTTCACCTTATCAGTTTGGTGATTATAAGACGCTTCATCCCAATGAGGTGTCGATTTTTCCTGGGCAAGCGAAAACGAGCCTGCAATTTGGGCGAAACAGGCCTGCAACCGGGACATTCTTTTACTGAAAAATTTACATATTTAGCTTAGGGAGGACGTTTTTATTTAGTTTGAAGGGGGTCTGGAGAGGCGTTTTCTAAGTCTTGGGGGGCAAACTAAAAATAAACTCCTCGGAAAGGTTCAACATAATTAAAGCATTCAATAATTGTGAAAACAAATATTCGGAAATGTAAAAAAAAGTAATTAAAACCTTCAATAAATATGAAACAACAAATCTGAATTACCCCCCAAGACTTTGCACCAGATAAAGTTGGAATAAAGTCACCATGGCATTTACATTGGTCGAATAACAGCTTTAACCCTTTGAGTACCAGCGACGTGTGTTATATTATATTCTAGCGATATTTAGACGATATAATGCAGCTTGGGAAGGATCTGTGGTAGTTAAAAGGGTTGGTTGAGATAGTTTGAAGTCTTATTACTATTAGAGGTCCTTCCTAAACTGACTAAAATCGTCTAATAGTTGTCCAAATAAAGTTACAAAGACGTCACCGGTACAGAAGGAGTTAAGGGGGGATGGGCCGGTTTTATGGACACCTTTCTCCCTCATGTGTAGCCCCATTAGTTTTCAGATTTTAAGACATTCGGTCCATTAGTCTGGCGATTTTAAGACCTTTGATCCCTTTTCTTTGTTATTCGTGTAATTTAGGTGTCGAATTTTTCCTGGCGAGCGATTGCGAACCTGTAATTTAGGAGAAATCGGCCTTCGGCCGGGACAGTTTTCTACCGAAAAATGTACAAATAACAAATATATCTTGAAGGGGGATCTTGGGGTAGTTTGTTTTAAAGTTTAATGGAGGTCTAGGGAGGAAACTAGAAAAATAATAAATAAATGTAAACAAAAATCGACCACAAAATGAACCATTCCACCCTTAATTTTGTTCAGTATATATTTAATCTGATATAGTGACTCCAAGCCTATAATACCCTGTTCATTACAGGGAGGCCAGAAATGCAGACCCCAACTTCTTATAACTCAAAAACTAACCCATCTTAGTGGTTATGCTATATTAAGTTAGGTTGGGTTTGGTGGGGTTATGCTAGGTTAGGTTGGGTTTTGGGTTGACCTGGTTTAGATTGGGTTGGTTTAATTTTGTTTTTAGGTTATATTAAGTTAGGTTGGGTTGGGTTGATTTGGCTTAGGTTGTGTTTGGTTAGGTAATATTAAGTTAGGTTAGGTTTGGTTTGGTTAGGTTATATTAAGTTAGGTTTGGTTGGATTGAGTTTGTTTAGGTTGAGTTGAATTAGGTTGGGTTTGGTTAGGTTATATTGAGTTAGGTTGGGTTGGGTTAGCATAGATTAGGTTGGGTTAAGTTAGATTAAGTTAGGTTAGGTTACAAAAGTAGATTACGCAGGAAACTATGAACTCCACCAAAGTTGGGGAACATGCTGAGGTAGCCATATACAATGTAGGATAGTATCATTTTCACTTCCTTGATATAGAACTGACACCAAATACTAGGAAACGTTAGGTGTCATTGTACTAATGTTCTATCACATTGGATATATATATATACACCGGTATATATATATATATATATATATAAAATAGTTGCCAGACTATAATGAAAAGGAGGTCACCGGTACTGATAGGGTTAACTTAGCAGCACACGATGATGCTCTACTTCCTTCTATTCTGGCTAGCAGTGGACGATTTTCTTTAGCTTAGGAAGGACTTGAAGGAGCTAGAGTATTAATTGGGATAATATCCACCGGTTATAGTTCCAGACGTCCTCCCTATTCTATATACAATCGTATGATATTAGCTAAAATAAAATGAAATGGAGTTTTTTTTTCTGGACTCCCCTTCTCCCTCATATTTAGTCCCATTAGTTTTGAGATTTGACGACGTTTGCCCCATTAATTTGGCGATTTAAAAATCTGTAGTGCCATTTAGGTTTCGATTTTTTCCTGGCGAGCAATAGTGAGCCTGTAATTTATGAAGAAACGGCCTTCGGTTAAAAAAATTGGAAGGGGGTATTGGGAGTATTTTTGAAGCTTGATGGATGTCTTGGGAGGAAACTAAAACAAAATAATAAATAAATAAATGAACAAATACATGCAAATCTCCCCTTAACCTAACCACTCACGATGACGGGTTTCTTAATTTCATTCGGGCTATCATTAGACGATTTTATTCAGTTTAGGAAAGGTCTGTTGGAGTAGAGGGTTTTATTTATGAGAGCTTGCATCCCTTGAATTTCTAGAGATGCTTCCTATGTTTAAATAAAATGTCAGGTGTTAGCCAGAATAATGTGAAAAGATTGAGATCGCCTACTGAAAGGGTTGATATTTTGACTAGCTGACATAAGACGATTTTATTCAGCTTAGGAAACTCGTCTCCCAATGAAGGGGTTTAGAATTACAGCTGCGCATATAAATTAACACACACCTTAAGGGGAGATGGGCTGGTTTTCTGGACCACTTTCTCCCCCATGTTTAGCCCCATTAGTTTTCAGATGTTAAGATGTTTTCCCCATTAGTAAGTCGATTTGAAGACCTTTCGCCCCATTTCTTCGTCAATATTTAGATTTTTCGTGCTATTTAGGTGTCGAGTTTTTCCCTGGCGAACGATAGTGAGCCTGTAATGTTGGAAGAACCGGCCTTCGGCCGGGACATTTGTTACCGAAAAATGTACAAATTAATCTAGGAAGGGGATATAATGAATGTTTTTTTTAATTTGAAGGAGGTCTAGGGAGGAAACTAGAAAAATAATGAATACATGCAAAAATCGCCCAAAAAGTGAACCATCCTCCTTAAATGTGTATGCATAATCTAATATTCATTAATTTCACTCCCAACACCAAACACCCAATGCAATTAATGAATACATGTGATCCTCCCGGGATTCGAACCTGGGTTACCACATACATATGTTAAAGGGGTAGTACTCGTTTTTTCTGGACCCCCTTCTCCCTCATGTTTATCATATTAGTTTTGAGGTTTTAACACATTCGTTCCGTTAGTTTTGCGATTTTGAGACCTTTCGCCCCATTTCTTTGTCAATATTAAGACCTTTCGTGCCATTTAGCTGATATTTTTATATTCGCATGCAGGAGACACAAAGCAAATCTCCCTGCAACAAGTGTCTCCCCCAAAGTTGAGTCATACTCGCCATTTTAAGCATTTTTATTTATTTATTTTTGTTATTGAGAAAATAAGTGTGATGTGCTTGTTTAGTGTAGTGACATGAATAGGAGGAGGAGGTGTTTGTGAGAGTTAGCTGGATTACCATCTGTGTAGGTGAGGCACAAAATAGAAACAGTCCGGAAAGCCAGTCAAATGGAACAAGAATTCCAGCAACACCTAATCATATTTTGCCTATGTGACCTCCCCTGGGTACTGCCCTGCTCGATGTAAGTATGCAAGTATGCATGTAGGTCATATGTGTATTGGCATGAGGGTATTGACCGCCAACCCCCGAACACACACACACACACACACACACACACACACACACACACACACACACACACACACACACACACAGCTGTTAAAAAGGACAACCCACTACTGTATATATAAACCCCATCAGAGTCTGTTATCATCAGTACTGGACAGTCAGTCACCAAACCAACACTGCAGCCACTGTCTCTCGTGTGGGCTGCTTTTTCATTATATTTTTGTCTGTGTCCTGTTGTGTTCTGCTGTTGTCGATTGTTTTTTACTGTTTCCGTTTGTCTTGTGTTGTATCCTCCTCCTCCTCCTCCTCATCATCATCACCATCATCATCATCGTCATAATTACTAGTGTCCTTGTTCTCTTCTGGAAACTCCCGATAAGTTATGATCGTAGTAAACCCACCTCCACGTTCATTTATCCACATAATGTTCGTCGTCATGTTGTGCTTCTACCATTGCATACAAGTTTGTTTTCTTTAATGTATTGTTCCACCTTATTTTCTCGAACCATTTGTGGTCTCCCATAATTATCTGTCTCTTACTTGACTTTGAGCATTATGTCCTCATCCATTTTCTGCACATGGCCAAAGCAAAGCAAAATATTTTCATTATTCCACACCACCTCTCCGCATTTATTTTCCATTCCTTGCTATTCCATTCCAGTAGATTGATACACTTGCGTATTGCTTAGTCCATTCAGGCTGTTGATAGTTTACCTTAATAAGTATCAATTTGAAGATGTCCTCACCACTTGCTGTCTCGCTTCCATACAATACTGTCTCCTAGGTATCTACATAGCCACCAGCACAAATCGTTGTCTAGCAAACCTCTGCAGGAAGGAGAACGTGGGATTCGTCGACACCTGGGACAATTTCTACTACGATGACTATTTGTTTTCGGACGATGGAGTTCATCTGAATCAGGTGGGAGCAGCGCGTTTTGGGCGTCTTCTCAACGATGCGGTGAAGGATTTTCGGAGAAGAAATCGACTCAGCACAGGACAACCAGGAAGGAGGACCGAAGACAGCGAGGACGGCAATCTACAAAGGAATTAAATACTAATCCGTCAATACTAACCGCGAATTTGGATAAAGCTCCACCAACACGACCCAAATTCAAAACCGTCAGGGATAACGACCGAGGACCGAGGACAGCCATGAATGTAAATGTAGATCCGACCAGAACCAATAATTTGAATAAAGACCGTTCCTTGAATCCCAAATCCAAAACTTTGAATGTTTTCTATGCAAACGCTCGTAGCATACGCAATAAATTTTCAGATTTAGAGGAACTAGTGTTTACAGAAAATTATGATGTGATTGGCATAACAGAATCTTGGCTCAATACACAAGATAGAGACTTTTTAGCAGAGTATTCACTTCCCGGTTATGTAATGTTTGAGAACAGCCGAATAAATAAAAATGGAGGTGGCGTTTTATTTTATATCAAAGAAAGTCTTAACCCGACCCTCGTGTCAAAACCTCAAATTGTGAACGTCGACACATCTTTTGTGCTAATAAAGAATAATAAAGGTACAAAAATAATACTTGCGTTAATATACAGACCTCCAGCTCAATCAGTGCAAACTGACCGAGAAATTTACGAACAAATTGCAGATGTAAGTAACTCACAAGATACCGTAATTTTTGGCGACTTTAATTTACCTGTGACCAAGTGGGGCGATACTCTTACTTCACACTCCGGACATGACTTGTATACGAACTTGCAAGAGAGTTCGCTTTATCAATTTGTTTCGAATGCCGACCCGTGGTAATAACGTTCTTGACATTGTACTTGCAACAAAAGAAGAATTGATAGAGAATTTGAATGTTGGTGATGAATTCAGTAACAGCGACCATCGTACGATAACTTTCACTTTAAAGTTTACTAGTAACGAACCAAATAGTAGCATCGAAAAAGTCCCTAATTTCAAGAAAGCAAACTTCCATAAACTTAGAGCTATGTTTAAAGAAACTGACTGGAGCTTTTTAATTAACAATAACGACATAAATACATCTTGGAAGTTATTCGAAACCACTTACCTAAAAGCAGTGCAAGACTGCATACCATCGAAAATACGGCGTCCAGGCCATAATAATAAGCCCAAATGGTGGAATAAAGATATTTCAAACTGCCTGCTTGCTAAAAAATTTGCTAATGATAGATTAAAATCCTCACAAAATGACGAAGAACGGGTGAAATTTGTAGAGCTACGACGCAAAGCCAAAAAGTTAATTAAGCAAAGTAAAAAGACCTTAGAGTTACATATTGCGAATCAAAGTAAAAACAAACCCGAAAGAATTCTATAGTTATATCAGAAAGAAAAAAGTAGTTACTTCAACTGTTGGACCGTTAGTCGATGAAAATGGAGAATACACCAAAGACGAAGTACAAATGAGTAATGCCCTCAATACCTTCTTTGCATCAGTTTTTACAACAGAAGACCTCAGTGATATCCCTACACCATCGCCGATTCAGATTGATAATTCAGATGTTCTAAGCAATATCACCGTTACAGAGAGAGAAGTATTGAATTGTTTAGATAAACTCAAGGTAAATAAAACGCCAGGACCTGATACAATCTCGCCTAGAGTTCTAAAGGAAGCTAAGAATGAGCTCTCCAAACCACTGACATTACTATTCAATAAATCCTTGCAGTCTGGAACTATGCCTGATCAGTGGAAGCTAGCCAACGTAACACCGATATTCAAAAAAAAGGCAGCAAATCCCTACCCAGTAACTATCGTCCAATTAGCTTAACCTCAGTTGTATGTAAAATGCTAGAAACGGTCATACGAGACAGACTCGTAAATCACTTAGAGGAAAATAACATACTTAAAGATACTCAACACGGCTTTCGTAAAAAACGTTCCTGTTTAACAAACCTCTTAGACTTCTTCCACGATATCCTCAACCTCTACGATGAGAGTAAAGCTGTAGATATTATATACCTTGATTTTCAAAAGGCCTTTGACAAAGTTCCCCACAAACGTTTACTGCTAAACTAAAAGCGCATGGAATACAAGACGGTGTGTTGAAATGGATAGAAAATTGGCTCAGCAACAGAAAGCAAAGGGTAGTCATAAACGGTAAGGCATCTAAATGGACCAATGTAAGTAGCGGGGTACCCCAGGGATCGGTACTAGGACCAATTCTCTTTCTAATTTACATCAACGACATAGATGAGGGTCTCACCTGCACAATCTCAAAATTTGCTGACGATACAAAAATTGCAAATAGCGTACTCTCAAAAGAACAAGTTGACGATATGCAACACAATCTAGATAAATTGTCATGTTGGGCCCAAATTTGGCAAATGAGTTTCAATGCGGATAAATGTAAAGTACTACATGTCGGATACCTAAATGAGAAAGCAAACTATTCGATGAATGGCACTCAGCTTAAGAATGTAAACAGAGAAACTGATCTGGGAGTAACAATATCGAGTAACCTAAAACCGAGTCAACAATGTTCAGAAGTTGTTAAGAAGGCAAACAAAATAATTGGCTTTATAGGCAGGTCATTTGAGCATAAATCCAAAGAAGTTATCCTAACCCTTTACAATTCCTTAGTCCGCCCTCTTCTGGAATACTGCGTTCAATCCTGGTGCCCTTATTACCAAAAAGATATAAACAAGCTAGAACGAGTTCAACGTAGAGTTACCAAAATGATACCTAGCCTAAAGAACAAACCATACGAAGAGCGTCTTAGAGAATTAAATCTATTTCCTTTAACCCAGCGCAGATTAAGAGGCGACTTAATTCAAGTGTTCAAAATCATCAAAGGCATCGACAATATGAACTGTAGTAAGTACTTCACTATCGACCAATCTAATTACACACGCGGGGAAACGGTTGCAAAATTATTGGTAAATCTTTTAACTCGCACGAATCTAAGAATTTCTTCTTCAATCGAGTTGTCAACTTGTGGAATGGGCTTCCCCGAGACGTTATAGACTGCAGCACCGTTGATTCATTTAAATTCCGCCTAGACAAATATCTCGCATCAAACCCGCGACTGACTGCGTTTGTAAATGAATAACTTTATCCTCCCCTCAGTTACTAACCCATATGTCCCCTACTAACTTCCTAGTCCTGCCACGTTAGTGGCAGGGCAGTAGTTCCCTTTCCAATGTTCCCTTACCCACTCTAAACCACTGTTTGGACACTTGATCCTCAGTGTTTTGGAGGACAAGCAACCTAGAAGGGTCACTAGATCTGTTGTTGCTTGATTTCCTTTGTACTTCTTTGTACTCCTTTGTACTCCTTTGTACTACTACTGTGTCCTAATATCTCCTACAGTGTTATATTATCTCCTAATATCTCCTACTGTGTCCTAATATCTCCTACTGTGTTATATTATCTCCTAATATCTCCTACTGTGTTCTAATATCTCCTACTGTGTCCTAATATCTCCTACTGTGTTCTATTATGTCCTAATATATCCTACTGTGTCCCAATATCTCCTATTGTGTCCTAATATCTCCTACAGTGTTTTATTATCTCCTAATATCTCCTACTGTGTCCTAATATCTCCTACTGTCTCCTAATATCTCCTACTGTACTAATATATCCTACTGTGTCCTAATATCTCCTACTGTGTCCTAATATCCCCTACTGTGTCCTAATATCCCCTACTGTGTCCTAATATCTCCTACTGTGTCCTAATATCTCCTACTGTGTCCTAATATCTTCTACTGTGTCCTAATATCTCCTACTGTGTCCTAATATCTCCTACTGTGTCCTAACAACTCATAGTTTCTCGTAATTTATCGTATTGTCCTAGTTTCTCCTACTATGCATTATTACTATTAGCATTTCTTAATGTACATAGCTATCTCCGGTTCCCAAATATCTTCTAACATATTCTCTTATATTTCTATTTATCTTTCTATCTCTCTTAATGTGTATAGCTATCTCATGTTCCCAATTATCTTCTAACATAATATTGGTGGTGGTTTAATGGTTTAGATGCTTATGTTCTGGGTGTGGTGTCCCGAGTTCGAATCCCGGGAGGGCCATATGCTTTCATTAGCTTATTCAAGTACATTGGGGTTTGTATTTGATATTAATGTTAAAGAACGGGGTGTTACTTATAATATTATATTTTATTATATCTTTCTATCTATCTTGTGTTTCAGAAAACTCCAAATCACTCTCCGAAGATAATCACTCTCCGTTTGTCATAATCATCTCTACCAATTTTCGAAGATGGAAATTTGCCGCTTTCCCCCACTCTTTCTCGCTCTCATTGCGTTTATTTCTTGTGTCAGCAAAGTGAAGGTGAGACATGTTGTTTTTTCTTCTTTATTGAAACGATCAGGGTTTTATAATTGCGTTATGATTAAGTTGGCTATATATTTTTTGCACTGTGTTGTTATGATATTATATAAGGTATTAATTATTGTTTTCTTCTTCATTGGCACGATCAGGCTTTTATATTTGCGTCATGATAAAGTTGGTTATGTATATTTTGCACTGTGTTGTTGTAATATCATGTAAGGCATTGTTTTGTTTTTCTTTATTGAAACGATCAGGGTGTTATAATTGCGTCATGAAAATGTTGGCTTATATATTTTGTGCAATATGGTACTAACCGGCTTACCGTACTTAGCGGCTCGCTTGGTGTAGTGACTAGCGTCTTGGACTTCCACCCAGAAGGCCCGGGTTCGCGCCCACGCTCGGCGCATTAAAGATTTTTCACAAGCACTGAGTCGTTACCATCCCTCATGAGCAAAGGGATGGGGTACAGGACCCCAATGGAAATACGCCTAATCGGCCTTATTGAGCTATCCTTAGCTAGCTTAGCATGCGCTAGCTTTAAGAACTATTATTATTATTATTATTAACCCCTTGAGAATCATGACGCATTTTGACAGTTTATTCTGGCTATTGTTAGACGATTTTTATTTAGATTAGGAAGTATATATATGGAAGTCAAAGGGTTAATTGAGACAGTCTTTACTATTGTAAATTCCCACAGATCCTTCCTAAGCTGTATGAAATTGTCTAACGATAGACCGAGTAAATTATTCTAAACGTGTCATGATTCTCAAGGGGTTTAATGTGGGTATTAATTAAATTAACCCTTTGAGTACCAGCGACGTGTGTTATATTTTATTGTAGCTATATTTAAACGATTGTGTGCAGTTTAAGAAGGATCTGTGGTAGTATAAAGGGATAAGTGAGAGAGTTGGAAGCCTGTTAATTGCTGGAGGCCTTTTATATACTGAATACAGTCGTTTAACAGTAACCAGAACATTTTCCAAAGAACGTCATCGGTACTGAAAGGGTTAACTTAAGGGGAGATTTCCACGAGGGATTTTTTTCTGGACCCTTTCTCCATCAAGTTTAGCCCCATTGCTTTTAAGATTTAAGACATTTGCCCCATTAATTTGACGATTTTAAGAACTTTCGCCCCATTCCTGTCAATTTTAAGGTCTTTCGTGCCATTTAGGTGTCGATTTTGTTCCTGGCGAGCGATAGCAAGCCTGTAATTTAAGAGGAATCGGCCTTCGGCCGGGAAATTTTTTCTACCGAAAAATGTAGGCTACCATTTTTGTGTTTTTCTATATTCCAACTACTCCCTCTCGGGCATAGGCTGAGAGCCTTTACACTACACCGCTGAACACGGTGAGGCCCGTGAGGTCTTGTTCCAGTTTAGGGAGTGAGACATGCGAAGCACCCCGGCTCGAAGCAATTCCATCTCTGAAGCCGCTTCGCCTCTGCGCTTCACAGTCTCACCCCCCACACTCGGACCCTCACTCTCAGAACGCCACCTATTGAGCAATTAACTCACTAGGCATTGCCCCCCTGTAACATATTTTGAATATGGGAATATTCATACAATGTTATTTAATCAGGGAACAATGAGGATATATTTTTGGCATTTTGGTGTGCTGTGGTAATGCACTGAAACTAGGTACAGCACAAATTCCATCCCAATAATATCTTCCCTTTGACATATTGGGATTCGAACCCGGGTCCATTGGATTAAGGTTGATGGATGTCTAGGGTACACACTAAAAACCTCCCCTTAAAATCTAATAAAGCTCTAAATATTTGTCCTCTTCGGCCATTTTTCTTTACTGAAACGGTTAGCATAAAATCTAATGCAATTCTAAACATCTGTCATATTCGGCCCTTTTACTTTATCCAACAGACCGTCAGTATACATCGTCCCGCGTCCGAAATATACGCCAGAAGTGAGTTGCTTAAAATTTGCTCGTTATTCTATACATTAAGTTTCTATTTTGCCTATTCCCTTTTTCTAGGTGTAATGCATATGCACATATTCTGTATTAAATTTATGCTAAAAACCATAATAATAATAATAATAATAATAATATGCATATGAATATTAATTATGATATTAATAAAAATAACAATAAATATAATAAACAATAATATAAATATAATCATTATCAGTATATTTCGTGCGTGAATTTGCTTGCTTTAATAAGTTTATATATTTGCCTACTGAATATATAATTGTTTCCAAACGATTCGCCAGGAGCCCAGGACAAGAATCAAGCCCCTGCCCTCATAGCCACACCTAATGAAGCAGATAGCCAGCCATTCATTAAGTCTAATGAACATCCTACACATAAAACAAGACCACCCTACGTAAAGAGTAATGGACGTCAGGTAGAGGGGTGCTCTACAGAAAACTTGAACACATTTATAGACCTACTGATTGATGCATATGATACACAATTTGAAGAATTTGCGTCTCTGTCTAACATTACTATAGACATGTGTGAAGTTACAGACGAAGTTACAGACGAGTACCTATCCTCAATCGTGTCTCATACGAGAGAGTTAATTAGGACGAGTCAGAGCCTTATGGTTTATATCAACACACAATTTAACTATCCGGCTTCCTGTTCACAAGACCCTCTCATTTTGACGGATCCTGGTGTTGTGAATATCGTCAATTCAGCGAAGCCATATGACAAATTCCTGGAGATAAAGATCGATGCAAAGGAGGAGTGTATTGCCGGGAGAAATACCAAAACACTTATACCATTACAGGAGTTGAACTTTGATGATACCACCTGTTATACGTTTACAACTCATCACGATTTACCGAACATCACCACCACTACCACTGCCACCTTCACCACTAATGCCAATACCACCACACCATACGTCATCACCACCACCACCATGAGTTCTAACACCCCCACACCACCCATCATCACCACCACCACAACCATGAGTTCTAACGCCACCACACCACCCATCCCTACCACCACCACCATGAGTTCTGACACCACCACACCACCCATCCCTACCACCACCACCACCATGAGTTCTAACACCACCACACCACCTATCCCTACCACCACCACCATGAGTTCTAACACCACCACACCACCCATCCCTACCACCACCACCATGAGTTCTAACACCACCAAACCACCCATCCCTACCACCACCACCATGAGTTCTAACACCACCACACCACCCATCCCTACCACCACCACCACCATGAGTTCTAACACCACCACACCACCCACCATCACCACCACCACAACCATGAGTTCTAACGCCACCACACCACCCATCCCTACCACCACCACCATGAGTTCTAACACCACCAAACCACTCATCCCTACCACCACCACCATGAGTTCTAACACCACCACACCACCCATCCCTACCACCACCACCACCATGAGTTCTAACACCACCACACCACCCATCATCACCACCACCACAACCATGAGTTCTAACGCCACCACACCACCCATCCCTACCACCACCACCATGAGTTCTGGACACCACCACACCCCCCATCCCTACCACCACCACCACCACCATGAGTTCTAACACCACCACACCACCCATCCCTACCACCACCACCACCATGAGTTCTGACACCACCACACCACCCATCCCTACCACCACCGCCATGAGTTCTAACACTACCACACCACCTATCCCTACCACCACCATCATGAGTTCTAACACCACCAAACCACCCATCCCTACCACCACCACCATGAGTTCTGACACCACCACACCACCCATCCCTACCACCACCACCATGAGTTCTAACACCACCACACCACCCATCCCTACCACCACCACCATGAGTTCTAACACCACCAAACCACCATCCCTACCACCACCACCATGAGTTCTGACACCCACCACACCACCCATCCCTACCACCACCACCATGAGTTCTAACACTACCACACCACCCATCCCTACCACCACCACCATGAGTTCTGACACCACCACACCACCCATTACTACCACCACCACCATGAGTTCTGACACCACCAAACCATCCATCCCTACCACCACCATGAGTTCTGACACTACCAAACCACCCATCCCTACCACCACCACCACCACCACCATGAGTTCTGACACCACCACACCACCCATCCCTACCACCACCACCACCATGAGTTCTAACACCACCACACCTCCCATCCCTACCACCACCACCATGAGTTCTGACACTACCAAACCACCCATCCCTACCACCACCACCACCATGAGTTCTAACACCACCACACCTCCCATCCCTACCACCACCACCATGAGTTCTGACACCACCACACCACCCATCCCTACCACCAGCACCATGAGTTCTAACACCACCACACCACCAATCCCTACCACCACCGCCATGAGTTCTAACACCACCAAACCACCCATCCCTACCACCACCACCATGAGTTCTAATACCACCACACCACCCATCCCTACCACCATCACCATGAGTTCTAACGCCACCACACCACCCATCCCTACCACCATCACCATGAGTTCTAACACCACCACACCACCCATCCCTACCACCACCACCACCATGAGTTCTGACACCACCACACCACCCATCCCTACCACCACCACCATGAGTTCTATCACTACCACACCACCCATCCCTACCACCACCACCATGAGTTCTGACACCACCACACCACCCATCCCTACCACCACCACCACGAGTTCTAACACTACCAAACCACCCATCCCTACCACCACCACCATGAGTTCTGACACTACCAAACCACCCATCTCTACCACCACCACCATGAGTTCTGACACCACCACACCACCCATCCCTACCACCACCACCATGAGTTCTGACACTACCAAACCACCCATCCCTACCACCACCACCACCATGAGTTCTAACACCGCCAAACCACCCATCCCTACCAACACCACCATGAGTTCTAACACCACCACACCACCCATCCCTACCACCACCATGAGTTCTGACACTACCACACCACCCATCCCTACCACCACCACCATGAGTTCTGACACTACCAAACAACCCATCCCTACCACCACCACCACCATGAGTTCTGACAACCACCACACCACCCATCCCTCCCACCACCACCACCATGAGTTCTAACACCACCCACACCACCCATCCCTACCACTAACACCATGAGTTTCTAACACCACCACACCACCCATCCCTACCACCACCACCATGAGTTCTAACAACCACCACAACCAACCCATCTACCACCACCACCACCATGAGTTATTCTAACACACACCACACCACCTCCCTACCCCACCACCACCATGAGTTCTGACACCCCCCACCCACCCATCCCTACCACCT